>JANHJO010003122.1:159737-171558 GCA_032468235.1 Pseudoxyrhopus heterurus
CTTGCGATACATTTGGGATCCATTCCACCAGGTCAGACTGTTAATCAAGCTTGCTATGTAGAGATTCTGAAAATTTTCATAACAGTGTGCAACAAAAAAAGTCCTGATTTGTGACAGGCGGGGCACTGGTTTTGCCACCATGACCATGTACCTGTTCATGCAGAAACATAGTAAGGTAAGGAAATATGCATAAACTAGGCAGGTATAACATCAAAAGCTGGAGGTGACCTCCTGCTGCTAAAAACTTCTCTTGCCAAATCAAATGGACCTAGACATCACAGGCAGTGAATATTGGCCAAGGAAGCTGCTTCCATCTGCTGGATGTTTACTAACGTCCAATTCTTGGTCCTGACCCAAGAGCAGCTGGAATGTTTGTATAATTCTGGAAGGAAGAGTTTTTAGGTGATATCAGCAAAAGCTATGGAAAGCAAAGGTAAGCTTAACTGTTTTGTAATGTCAGCAGTGTATTGGCTCAAGCAGTTGTTAATTATTTGAGTTTAATAATGTCAAAGCAACTACATATGTTTGATAAAATACTATTATGTGTGTCCTACAAGACAAGTTATGTATTTTCCTACAAATGTCTTCAACCATTCAGCCTACCATTTGAATGATTTTAATAATTCATTTTATTTGTAACTAAGTTTGACATATATAGCTTCTAATTGGTAAATAAAATATGCAATAAAATTGATGTGTTGGAGATGAAAACCACTCTTTAGTTGTTTATTAATTTTAATGATCAAATGCCCCTTAAAAATTGAGTATTACTGTTAATCCTGCCGCAAGTATTGCTATCATGATTTTCAACAACATGTACAGTTGTGAAAATAGGTTATTTATCTCTTTGCCTCAGATTATTGTGGCCATAAACTTAATGAAAGCAATTGAGTTTCTTTGTACAATTCCCATTTTACATTTTTCTCCTTAATATGACATATGAATAATAGATATATTACATTTTTCTCTTCCATGTTTCTTTGGGGAAATTGCTAGTTTTGTGACTCAATAGTTCCTTGATTTTTTTCTTTATTTAGTAAAGAATGAAACATTGTACAGTTTTAAGATGGCCATTATTTCAGAATTAAGGATCTTTAGTAATTGTGTAAAACAGAAACATTTCTAGTATTTACGTTAACCTAATACTGCAGGGTTTTCAAAAGAGAACTTAGATAAATAATTTCTTTTGCATAGATATAAGTCTACATATATTCTTAAACTATAAATAACATCAAATAAACTCTTAAAATTTACTGACACCAATCCTTTTTATAAGGTAAGCTTTGTGTGGTAATCATGAATATAAATAGGGTTTGGAATAGGTCCTGTCTGTTTTATTTGCTTCATGGATTCCACCTTGGAATACCCCACATTCACCACTATTCATGCATGTGTGATCAGATGGCACTTAGCATTGCTAAATGTTGGGGTATTCCATTGGTCATAAGTTATGATGTGGGATGTGGCTGATGCATTTCTTACCCATGATTATTTATTCAACCTAACTATATTGCTTCAAAGAGGTTGTGGTTGTAAGATTTTTTAAGGAGCAGCCGCTGCTTCAAAAAGGAAAGCTAGAATCTAATTCTTGTTCAGGATGTATTTTACAACTGTTTAGAGATAATTGTTGAAAAAAGATTAATATAAGTGAAGTAAAGGAGGGCTTATTAAATTATTTTAATAAATAGATATAATTTGACATTTGGGGACTGGAAATGATAAGGCAACCAGTTAAGATGAAACAAAACTATAATGGCCTCTGAAAAGTAAAGCTACAGTTGTCACTGTGTTTAGGATTTGTAGTTTGCTGTATAACTTGAATGAAGCATAACTCACAAATTCATATTTAGATATAGAGGACACAGAAATTGAGAATGTCTTTTGTATGCTGACAAACCAGCATGCATTACTTCCAGATGCTGGAGGAAGTGATTCATGCAGGGTTATGGTATTGGTAGCAGCAGTGAGCATTAGTCCTATTCATGCATGTATAATCAGATGGTAAATTTGGTCAAATTGTGAACTCTTGCTCTATATTTAAAACGTATCTTAATCTTGGGCTTCTGAAGGGGAGGTAAAATAAGGCAAGTGAAATGGGTGATGTTACCTGTGCTCTAAATATGGTCTAATTAAGCCATTATCTTATATTGAGAATCCCATAAATATAGTAATTATGCACTGGAACACCAATATACCAAGGCTTCACTGATACAATAGCTGCTTATCTGTATAATGAGGCAAATAGGCAAGAAGGAAGGTAAACATTCTTTTCAGACAGCTAAAAATAGTCACGCTAGTTGTATGTGATCTAATTTTTTATTCAAAAATGTTTGAAAGATGGGTGTAGATAAACTGAGATGACTATCTTTTTTTTCAAATCTTAAAAATATTTTTTCTGAACGATTTTTACTTCAGTGTGTTTGTGTGTGGAGAGAGAGGAGAGGGAGGAAGGCGAGTCAGTTTGTGTTCCTGTATTTCCAAAATGATCTCTGGACTGTGTCATGTTTGAATCTAAATTCTCTGTACATCTGGCTATAATTTTCTGGAATTCTTCTAAATGTACGCTTCTTTAAATATCTCAAACTGCTTTAAGTTTTTACCCTTGATTATCTCTTGACTTCCCAAAGCTGCTTATTACATCATGTCTTCTCATCCTAGTGCAACCTTTTGATTATCTAAAATAGTTAATTCACATTGACTTCCATAACAAACCATCTCATCAGCAGTTTCTTAAAAGTATTTTCCAGCTCTTCCCAGGCAGCGTTTCTCAGTCTTACTCCACAATGCATGGCCTCACAAAGGGCAATAGGACTGGATACTTTTTGAGGTCTCATTTGTATGCAGTCAATTTGTGTAAATTTTTCTGTGCTGCTGTGTGAATGACAAAGTCACCATTAAATACCAGTTTGTATTTATTAAACTCCTGGTGATTCTAGAACATGTACTATATTGGAGTTGAGACTCCAAGTATTATTAATTTGCCATATTGCCATATTTAACACATATTTCCTTGTATTAAATTCCAATTAAATAACTTTATTTGATGGATTATTTCTGTGAATATGTATACAGGATGCTTTCACAAACTAACCTACAGTTAAAATATTATCAAAGACATTAATCAAAATTTGAATTAAATTTAACTATGCCCTATTTAAGGCACCCAAATGATTTCATTTTTCTTCCTGCAGCAAGATTAAAATCTATCCCTTTGATAGTTTTGTAGCTGACAAAGTTCTGTAAGTTTTCTCAATCCAGTTCCATTTTGTCATGGCTACTGTATTGTCAGTTAAGTTGTACCAAAGCATTTTTCCAGACAATAATTATGGAATTTGAGCTGTGCATGAATATTGATTCCTTTTACAGTAGTTCTTTATTTTATTTTGATATATTGCTAGTTGCTAGGAAACAGAAAGACTGTCTTCTTTAACCTCTTTTCCTTTCATTCTACTGTAACTGTTCCATGGGAGCATAAAAAACATCAAAGAGAAAAACTGGACATAATTAACATAAATTTTATCATGCCTTTAGAAATTTTTAGTGTCATATGTGCTGGGTAGCAATATTATTTCACATAATATAAAATGTAACATAAACTCAAGAGATTTTTAACGTTGTTGCTCAATAATCTCTGTACTTGTAAACTGAAAAAAAAATCTAGTATTTGAAGCATTGTATAAGATTGCAGTTCTGTGTTCATTTACATGAGAAAGAACATCACTGGATAAAGATGTGTATGAGAGCGCCAAAATGATTTAGTTCGTGATTCATTATCTATATTCATTTATATAGAGGTTCCCATTATGTTTTGCTCTATTTAAAAGTTTAATGTCCAACTTGGCCTGATTTTCACTGATCTCCCTCCTTCTTTTGTCCTAATTAAGCCACTGTACATATTTTCCTCTTTGCTTTAGTCTTTGATGAAAATCTATTAAACCTGCCATATTACTTTGTACAGTCTTCCATTCATCCAACCCACTTGGTGCTTCCTCCCTCAGTAGCTCTGAAAGTTTGTATTAACAGCCTCCACCAAATATAGCCAAGGAAAAATTTAGAACCCATTGCTGCTACCAGTAGGCAGTTTTTTATTGCAACTGATAGCTCTAATAGAGCCATATACATAGGAGTCCATGGGGGAGATAAGGGACAAGCAAAAAAAAACCTTGACTTGCATCTGATATTGGGACACAAGTACAGAAGTCTGGATATTGTTTGTATCTGGTAAAACTTGCAATTATGAAAAAATAACAAGCTGCAGTAAAGGCTTGTCATTTTTTTTCATAATTGCAAATTTTACCATATGCGTCAATTCTACAGGTATGCGGCTGTGGAATGGGTGATAGCATCTGCTATAAAAGAAGCATGTACTTTTAAGAAACAGAGTAACACTCCCTTATCATTTAAGTTTAAAGTATTTTCTTCTTTCTGCAGTTTATTCAGTATCTCAGTCTTTAATTCCTAATCAGTTTCTTAGGGATATGAGTAATATTGCTACTCTAATCAAAGAGATTATTCAATCTTTTTGTATATTTTAATTCTCAAGTGGTAGAACAAGATTTATCTTTGTTGGCTGATCAGCTGTTGGAGATGTAGCTGTCATCTTGGAGAGACTGGAGTTGGCCATGCTTGACCGAAAAATGCTTGAGTCAGCCAGTTGGGAACACTCATCTTGATGCAATGGGAAATTTTTGGGGCAGCACTGGAAATGGGAACAGGTTTCTTGTGGGAAGAAGGTAACTATGTCCTACAGCTGCTATGTGATCAGTGATCAGTCACATGAAATAACAGCTGTTATAGTTCGTTTTTGTCACCTTTGTTGCCCTCTTTTCTGGATTTGAGGCTGTGGAGGATAGGGGTCTACAATTAACATTAGATTGATGGTTTGTATCAGTTTTATGTTATCTGTGTACTTGGGGATTTGGTGAAGATCTGTATTTGAACTAGTGAGAGTGGTAATGGTGATGTCAAGTGATTTGGGAGGAAAGTATGAGGGTCAGAGCTATTTAAGCCTTCTCAGGTGAGAGATGGGAGACCCCAAGAGCATTTCAATCTGATTTGGAATAGTATGCCTGACAGATTTCCTCCAGCCTGCAGAGCAGAGAAGAGAAGTGGTTGGGGGTTGTGAGAATGACCCCACATCTTTTTCTACAATAAGGGAATGATCTGTGGCAGGCTCAGGATGGGGGTAGTGTAAAACAGTAACAGTGTCACATGGGTAAATTGTGAACAGAAGCATTCTGAACTGGCTATACCTTCAAAATAATCTTCCAGCAGCAGTCTCATGTAGAGTGTATAGAGTGTAGCAGAGATGTCCCAAGAACATGAGTGATCATCAGTAAAGCTTCCCAGTCCAGAAAAAGCTGTTACAAAGATGATATACAGATTTGTGAAAAGTCCTCCTGGAAATCGTTCCACCTGATGGAAGAGTGAGCCTAGAAGGATCTCAGATTGTAAACCTCTCTACACAAGGGAGCAAACTTCATTTAAACTTGTATTTTATCTGGAGTCAGAAGGTTTCTAAATGGCAGAAACATGAGATTTTATGATTTTATGCAACAAATTAAACATAAATATATTTCTCCCTATCTAGATTCTAACAACGTCCAAGTACTTTGGGAAAGCAGATTTAATTTCACAGACTGCACCAGTTTAAAGATAGGTTAAAAATCCAGGTGTATGGCAAATTTCACAGTAGTTATTGAGAAAATACAATTCCCTGCTGAGCAAGGAAGTAGTGTCAGTCTTTCCAAGTAATCCAGACAGGAAACACAACTAAATAAGCTAAATCTACAGTACTTTATTGTAAGGTTACATTAACAGAATATTGCAAGTCTGAAAGTATTGCTGCTTTTAACTGCCATTAGGGTGAGTCCTTCCTAAATTTCCTTCTCTGACCATTAATCCATTGAGGGATCTTCTCTGCCTTAAACTGAAATCTATTTCATGCTTCGCCTACTAGCTCCTTGATTAGATGGGAGCAGCTGTTTGAGAAATAGACATTAATGCAGCTTCTGGATTATTTATAATAAATGTGAACTTTGGTATTTTATGAAATCTCCATAAAGTGCCTTTTGGATTATTTGCTTATGACAAAATTGTCAAGACTAAAGCAATTTCTGAACAAGGAAAGGTTAGATGTTGCATATTGACTTTTAATACCAATTTTAATACCAATTGAAACATGCACTCAGCAGACAGAGTGCATGTTTCAGGAAATATTTTTGAAGAAAAAATATTTTAGGTAAAGAGACCTTATACCAGAATATGCTGGTGAATGAGGTCTATTACTTAATTAGCTGACTGGAAAAATGTAGTATTTTTCCAGGCAGCTAATTGTGTAGTCAGTGAGAAAATGTCACAAAATAGTTGACCAGATCTATAAGCAGTTTTGTTCTAATTATAGAAAAAATTATGACTCCATCTAGTTGCTTTCCCTAAGTTTAGAGTTAACATTTTCTTGCTAGTTGATTCAACAAGATTTTAAAACAAAATAAGTATATTTATTTATTACATAATCATTTCATGTGAGGTCACTAAAAATATACTAGTAAATACTTAAATCCAAAATCCCTTTTAGCCAGGATGTTAATCAACATTTTTGAGTGCACTACAATAATTCAGGGCCGTCAGGTGTAGTTTCAGTACCAAGGACAGCAATCTAGAACCAAAGATAAACACCAATTTACTCCAGCGTTAACTTAGCAAATGAGTAGCAAAAAAATCATTCCAAACACTCCTTACCTTTATAAGGTTTTTCTGCACTATTGGTTCTTAAATCTGTGTTCTAAAAAATAAGAAGATAATAATAGCATTAGATTTATATATACCGCTTATCAGTGCTTTTTTCAGCTCTCTCTAAGCGGTTTACAGAATCAGCATATTACCCCCAACAATCTGGGTTCTCATTTTACCGACCTCAGAAGGATGGAAGGCTGAATATGAAGATGAAACAATATTTTTCTGTATGGTGTAGATTTAGCAATAAGGATTGAAATAATTTTATATATATACTAGATGATCCATAAAGCCTCATTTCAGAGATACTTCCTTACCTAAACAGAGAAACAGAACAACTATGGGCATAGACAGACAAAAAAGCATAGGGAGTGCAAGTTTCTAACTTCCTGTCAGCTTCCTCACTGAGTTTCCTAGTAGAAAGCTGACAGTGAGTCCTGGAAACCTTCCTTCTTTCCTTTCATCTTCTTTCCTTCCTTCCCTTCCCATCAGGCAAGTAAACGGCTGCAGCCAGATGGGAGAAGGAGTGTGTGTGTGTGTGTGTGTGTGAGTGATTGGCACAGTGCAATATAATGGGACAGAACCATTTCTCTATTGACTTTCTTCCTGAAGCTTTCTATGAGTAAAGACCTTGCTAGAGGGAAGGTGACAAGGAGCATATGAAAGTCATTGCAGCAGTTCATTTCAGGTTTTCCATTGACTTGTAGGAAGCTGCCAGGGAACATTGAAAATGACATTCATGTAACTGCAGCTGAAAAGAACACTACAATTAAGGATGGAACAAACAGTAAGGTGAACAGCAAGAGTGCAGTGGTGCTGAAGCAACAAAATACGTCCCAGATTTCATTCCCTTGGGAGTAATGGGTCCTGGCATTCTGTAAGTTAGCCCATTTGAGATACCTTTATTGACAAAGTCTTGCCCTCTGATGCAGCATTTTGTCCAATTGAAGGTTATATCAGACAGACGCAAGAGTTTTAGCACTATAAGATTATTATGGATATTGTATGGAACTTTCTCGCTTTTCTAATGAACTAGCTTTCCCGCCTCTTTTTCTGATCATGTTAAGTTTATCCTAATCACCATAGTTTTATCTAGGTTTTTTTTTTAATGTATAATCATTTATTCGTTTCTTGCTGGTATTATAGATTTTTTTTAATTGCTATTTTAAAAAAGTATGAAACATTGGCTCATGTTGTACAGAAATAAATCCTCTGATTGTAATTGAGTCTAATCACATAGCTATGAAATGCCATCTCAGTTTGGGGCAGATGAACTTGAACTATGTGAATGAGTGAGCAAATTGTGTTTGATAACCAAGCCTGTAATTTTTGGCACAGTAAAATGGAACTATTTTAAAAGAATCTGTACCATTTGATTGTATTCTTGAATGTGTATGCTGAATCATAGGTGAGTCAAATATGATTTTCACCCTTGACTACACTTGAAAATAAGGGATATTTTCATATAAATTTTTCTAGAGGGCAATTTGATGATCCTGAAGTTGTGGTGAAGCAGAAGATAGAAGCAAACAGAATAGAAGTAAGGATATAGAAGCTGCAGATATTCTTGCATGGGGAAATATTTGAATGAATGAATGAATAAATAAATAAATAAATTTTAGAAAACGAAGAATAACTCCTTCTGAAAGGACATTTTGGCACTGAAAATATTGTTGGAAAACATTTTAAAAATGTTTACGTAATGTTTTAAACCGCTGAGTTTGAAACTATCACTGACCGTTGCTTCACTTGGGTCTTTGGTGTAACTATGTAGTTCCTATTCATATAGTGACCATCTTATTGTTTGTTCCATCCTTAATTGTAGTGTGATTTTCAGATGGTGTTTATAATATGTCAGCAGCTGTTCTGTACATGCACTTAACATCTAGCCTCTTAATAAGAGCATCAGATTGGACTTAGACAGCAGCAACACAAAAAGATACTGGGAAGTTGAAGAAAGAAAGTGGTTGAGGAATTAATGATTTAAAAAAGTCTGTTTTCACCTATTCAAAAGTACCTACTGCAATGTTAATTCAATATTAACTCATCTATTGGGTTAGGATCGTGTGATGCATCTATCTTCTGCTTGAAATATCCAAGACCAGTTTATTAATTACAATCCATGTTCACTTAGCATGAAGAATCACATCTGAATCTGTAGAAACATAATGATCTTAGCTTCTTCCCCCAAAGTGAAGGTTATTGCCAATCCTAAAGAAATTCACTCAATTTTGGTTTCTCATTTTTATGAGTATTTATACTATTGTTTAATTACCTGAGATGCTGCCTTCAGGTCAGGTTGCTACTGGTCTTCTAGGCCTTGATAGTCATCTTGTTGTTACTCATATACAGTAATATTTATTCTTACTGAAGTTGTTAAGATGTCAGTGTTTCAAGAAAAATACTTGTATATTCTGCATATCTAGTATCATTTTCTAATTTACATTATTCTTGAACACATTGCTAGACTGATTATTCTGGATATAAACTTGGTCCTATTCTATCCTGCCGTTGATCTCAGCAAACAGGTTTCTAAGATTCCAAAAAGACAAACCCCAAGGGATGGGCCAGCATTCTGGAGAAAAATTATTCATGGAAAGCTTCTGGCAAAGAATCTTTTCATTGCATTTAATATCAGGAAAGTGAAAAGGTATGAGTATTTTCAAAAATGTAGCTAGAAATGTTTCAGATGGCTTGAAAAAATTTGCATGATTATTCACAATGCATGTCAATTCCATCCCACCTCTGTCTTTTTTTCTTTTTCTTTTTTCTTTACACATCATCACATGCTCCTTTATAGTGTTTCTGACACTGGGACCTCTGTAAGAGATAGAAAAGGGATTAGTTGAACATAGAAGTCAGCTTGATTCCATATTCAATCATTATGTCCGTATAGTCCAGAATATCTCGAACATAATTTCCCATTCTTATTTGTCTGATTGCATTTTGGGAAATATTGCACAGAAACTTGCTTATTTAGAGGGCAGTTATGTAGGTTTGCAATATAGAAATTATTTTTTCATTACAACTTAGATTTTTTTTAAAAAAATAATGTAGTATATATTGTCCCCTGGAGCACAATGATTATTATTCTGACCTTTGGTTTTTCTAACATTCATAGTTATTTTATGAATATCCTGCTCCGTTATTATTTTGTGAATGCTAGCATCAGTGATTTTATCTTTTTCAAGTAGGCTATGCCAGCAGAAGAACTCCTCCTTTAATATAATTTTTATAGAGGAGTTATATAACCTTAAGATGCAGCATTATTTTTTGTCATACCTAATGAAATCCTGCTGACTAGGCATGCAGTGAGAAACATAAAGAGTGGGATAGCTTAGTTTAAGAACAGATAGCAAGTAGGGATTTAATGGATGCATGACTTGAAAGACTAGGGACACTCCTGAGTAGATTCTAAAGCTAACTTTATGTTTTTAATATATTGCACTACATAGCTGTTTTATTATGCTTCCCTCCTATTCTCAAACTGGCAAGAAATTAAGCTGCCCTAAATCTTGCTGCCCCCACAGTCTTTACCATACATTTGGAATAGTTCGGTGCTGTACTGTTGTTCATAAAACTTTAGCACACATTTTAAGGGCCATATCTGGTGGTTGCCTTGGTTGAAATTCCAGCCCTGCTCAAATTCATCCACCACATGAGAAGCTTCTTCTAATTGGATGCACAATGTATTGGTTACTCCGGGTACCCTGCACCCCTCCTTCCCCCCCCCTCCTCCTGTGGCATTGTCAACCAATCAAGCATTAAAAAAATAATCCTTGAAACTGTCAATCAGTTGTAGTTTTGAATTTTACCAATTTTGTTTAGGCCTGTCTCAGAGGATTCACATTTTTACCAAATAGTCATTTCAAAGCCTTAGAAAGGACACCTCACACTTGTCATAGCACAGAGACTATGTTTTTGATTAGCTTTGAATCTGAAGGTTACTGCTGCAGCTGTGTTTTCTGCCCATCAATTACTGTCAGCTCTGAGTGGTGCAGAATTTAGATAATGAGAAGATACCCTTTTATATAGGTCACCATAATCTTAAGAACAAAAACCAGAACTAAGATAAGAAACCTGGATTACATCTCACATTCAGGTACAATTTTTTTCCAGTAAAGTAAAAATAATTGGCAAATGTTTATTTTTTGTATCCAGCTTGGAAACATTAGATGCTATTATTTTTCAAGTTAGATGGCATTAGGTCATTTATTTTGTTCTGTGAGGACAGAATCTTTGTTGAAGTACCTCATGCTTCACACCTATGAAAAAAAAAACAATCTCAAATATATGAGATTAGCTTGATTCAAGTTGTTTTCAAAATTTGAAAGCAAGTCAACACTGTTGGATATTTCATATCTAACTAATGCCATCATCCATTATTGGTGGGTATGCCCAGAGCATTCTAGTTCCAAAACTGCAGTATCTGCTTTCCTTATTTTTCCCTACAATCCAGTTCACTCTTTATGTTTTTCTGAGCAAGGTCATCTATTAGTTTCTTGTTCTTGTAATCCAGATTCCAGTGATGTAGTGTTATCCAGATTCTGGGTTCTTAAAGGGCCTACTGTAGTTTCACATTCTGGAATTATTTCTCTTCTTCCTTCTATCTTTCTGGAAGTGTGATGGCCTTTAAAGGATTTAAACATCTTTTTGTTTGATTAGTAGGATAATCTGGCTGTTTTATCCAATTTTTACCCAGCTGCAGTTTTAACCTAAGCACCTAAGAATTACTAAGAAAAGACATATGCTGCATATATTTTAAAATCTACTGATTTGTAGTGGCCATTTTAGTATTAATATTTGCTCACTGGGTTGCTGTTAGGTTCTGAGTTAATTTTTATTGGACTGACTTGCAAACATTGTGGTTTTCTTTGGCTAAATATACATTCAATAGTAGCTCTTAAAGGTAAAGGTTCCCTCGCACATACAGTACATGCTAGTCGTTCCTGACTCTAGGGGGCGGTGCTCATCTCCGTTTCAAAGCCGAAGAACCAGCACTGTCCAAAAATGTCTCCATGGTCATGTGGACAGCATGACTAAGTGCAGAAGGCGCATGGAATGCTGTTACCTTCCCACCAAAGGT
>JANHJO010003122.1:184314-201769 GCA_032468235.1 Pseudoxyrhopus heterurus
TATTCTTTCTTCCGCCTGTTTTCCCCACAACCCTGTGAGATGGATTGGATAGAAAAGATAGCTTAGCCAGCTTTCATGCCTAAAGTGGGACTAGAACTCACAATATCCTGGTTTCTAGGACAACACCTTAACCACTATACAAAACTGGCTTTTTTTCTGGTCTGGTAAAGAGAATGACTTGAAGATATGTATTCATATGCCATGTTCCATGATTAGTTTTTTTCAAGGTTCTGCTTGGATATGAGACTATGTATGGCATAGCTGGAGTAGTTTTCTAACCTTGGCTCTACTCTAGCTTTCCTCACCAGCGGATTCTCAGTCAGTGTACCATGATAAGAAAATCTAGCATAGTGAGAACATTTTTGGAAGAAAGCAAATGGAAAGGCTTCAGAGAGAAAGTTGTTCTTTTAAATCCAAGGATTATTTGAGCTTTGGGCAAAGTAATTGGCAATGTGGGGTGGCAAAGCAGAAAAAACTAGCTTAGCAAGATTGTAGAGTACAGCCTGATAGAAGGGCCAACTGTAGAGTTGCCTGCAGAGAAAACTAGTAATTTAGCACTCTTACTGTGTGTAAAGAACTATAGATAATAAAAACAGAGTGTAACTTACGAAGAAGTCTTTCGGTTTTGCATGCAGGTGCTGATTTAAAATATTAGGGAAAATAAAGAGTGAGAGAAGATTGTTAATCTAAAGACAAGTTTGAAAAAAAATGACAAGAATAAAACCTTTTCTGCTTAGTTGTCTGCTGAAACTGAATGCACTGAAAGCTCTCCAGAGGAGGGATAATGCCAAGAAAAGAAAGGAGGAGGATTCTTTCAATGGTATTTCTTTATTCTTAGAATTTGATCATTAAAATAAAATAAGAGATGACTTCAAAATATATTTAGGAAAACAGTTTTAAGTTGGAAAGCAGAGGAGAAAAGGGACTGTATGCAGGGTCATAGATATTTTGATGCAAAGTGTTTCTTTGATTATAATTGTTGAAAATTGATGACACATTTCCTTCCATTTTGAGGTGAGACATAGAAGAAAACTGTACTGTACAGGCTGAATAGACAATGAAAAACAAAGACCCTTCCCCCAAAGCCCTCCTGATCTGGTTCATCCAATGCACAGTGTTGGTCACATGCTCTGGGTCAATTTAAGGAAATGCTTGCTGATACAGGAGAGGAGATTGTTTAGAATGACAGTAGAATAACAGATATGAACAATCGGCAACTGAAATGTTGTTGGAAAAAGTTTACTTTTTCTTATTTATTTATTTATTTATTTCAATAAAAAAAATAAGACAGTGGTAATTAATTTCATGCTCTTGACATGAAAATTGCAAGGATGTATTGATATTGTTGCCTGAAGTCAAGTTCAGTACAGTGATGACTTTACTTTTCTTATCCTTACTGTATACTTGTGGTCCTTCAAAAGGAAGAAGAATGGTTTACAATGTAAGCGTATTGCCCCAACAATCTCGGTCCTCATTTCACTGACCTTGGAAAGATGGAAGGCTGAGTCAGTTTTGAGCCTGGTCAGCATCGAATTCCAGACTGTGGAGGGTTGGAAAAATTATCACCCCTCCTTCCATTACAGTTATGGAAGCGGTTGCCCTTTAAAGTAGAAAGGCAATTTTGTAAGAACCTGGTGGGAGTACTTATAGAAAACTGCTATAGGCATATATCTTCTTTTGCATTCTGTCTGTGTTGTGGGGAGAAAAATGTCAAATTGCATTGTTAAAGTCACCTTGGCTTGCATCTGTCTGCAAATCTCATGCTAATTGAGGTGACACATATGATTCCTACCCTTCCAATTCTTGTAGCTATATTCTGCAGTTACTGTCTGGTACCAATATTTTTATGGAATAACATATACAAGCTGAACTCAAGATTATTCTGGGATAAATACAGAATCAGATAAAGATAGAGTACATGTTATATTAATTTTTGTTTGAAAGTTCTGTATCTCAGCTCCTACAGTATTTTTGCTCCACCAAGTTCTTAACTTGGGGCAGTCGTTCTAACTACCGGTTCGGCGAACCAGATGGCAAGTTAACATCCGGTTCTCCAGAACCGGTCTGAACTGGCAGAATCCCACCCCTGCTTGAATTCCCCATAATGGAACTACAGATAACTGAACCAGGTCAGACTAGTGTTTTAGACTTTAAAAGAGTCGACTTCAAAAAACTTAGAGACAGATTATGAGGGATGGAAATTCAAAAAGGAAAAACAATTCAAGATGCTTGGGGAACTCTGAAAAATGAGGTAATGAAGGCCCAAGCAAAAACAATATTGTTAGCATCGTCAGCCATTTAATCATGTCTGTACTTTGGTCACTCTAAGAATCAGCACATTCTATGCCCCTCTGACTTGCATTGTCTCCTTCAGATCTTCAGAGAAACAAAAACAAGACACCAGATGAGACCAGAATGGTTGCACAAAGGGCTTTCCAACAATCTGAGGGACAGAAAAATATTTAAAAAATGGAAAAGGACATATAACTAAAACAAAATATCAGCAAATAGCTGGAATCTGCAGGGAGGGAGTTAGGAAAGCTAAGGCCCATAATGAGCTAAGATTGGCAACTGATGCCAATAATGATAACAAAATTGTTTATTTCAATATGTAAGGAACAAGAAAAAACTCAATGAAACAGTAGGTCTCCATAATATATAACGTTGCCAAATTCTGCACAGCAAATTGCACAATTTGCCAATTTTGACTGCCAGCTAAAGCTGATCAAGCTTAAACCAGCTCACACCAAACTACTGCTATTTCTAATTGGTAGATATTTCATTTGGGGGTATTTTGTTGCTTCAGCTTACTCCTTTTGCTTTTCTGTAGCATAGATCTCTGTGATCATGTGTTCAAAATTCAGAAGCTTGGTAACTGACTTATATTTATGATGGTTGCAGTGTCCTGGGGTTATGTGATCACCTTTTGCAACCTTCTGACAAGCAAAGTCAATTGGGAAGCTAGATTCACATAACAGCCTTGTTACTAACTTAACAACTGCAGTGATTCACTTAACAGCAATGGCAGGCAAGAAGGTGATAAAATGGGGCAAAACTCATTTAACAATTGTCTTGCTTAACAATGGAAATTTTGGGCTCAGTTGTGGTTATAAAGTGAAGACTACCTGTAGTGCAGGAAAGATTTGGAGTTAGCATTGGCTAAAAAATTAACACAATAGCAAAGAGTCTAGATGACGTTTTTGGCAAAAGGTTGTTTCTTTATAGGGGTTATATTAATAAATGTGCCCATTTTTAAGATATCACTAGTCTGTTAAATTGCTTTTGTGATGTCTTAAAATCAAATTCATTTATTATTGCATTAATATTTGGGGGATTTAATCTATTAGATAGAGAGTGTAATCTAACATGACTCTGATTTCCTGGATGCACACACACACATATCGCACGCACACTCAAAACTATTGTTTGATCATTGTTCAAGATGCATTTTAAATTGTAAAGACTTTTACCACAATTTAGAAGATTACAAATAGTACATATAACTGTTGTCTTCCTGTTGTCTTCAGAAGAGTGCACCAATGTTCCTTAAATATCCTCACAAAACAGCATAACAGTAATAATTACGCTACTTCATACCTATGTGTTTTGTTGTATTTGCTGCAAAAGGCTAAATATTATTCCACTGGAAACTGTTCCATTCAACTTTGTCAACACCATCAGTTTTGTTTGCTAATTTTCTTCTGCTTCTCCTGCATAATCTTTTTATTGAAATGTGAATAATGAACCTTCTTCTTCTCCTGGTTGCCTTCCAGCTATGTTCTTTCACAGCTTTCAGTGTTAAAAATTATTATATCAACTAGAAACTTTGACAATTGAGGTCCACTTGAAAGTGCTTGGTTGGAAAAGGAAGTTCTAAGTAAAGCAGGTGAAGGCCACCCAGATATCTTAGCAGATTAACATTTCTGACAAGACGACACATCTTATTCTGTGGTACTAAGAATTCCATTATTGTTTGTGTTTCAGTTTGTTTCAGATCCATGTGCCAGCAACCCTTGTCACCATGGCAACTGCACTAGTAATGGTGATGGATATCTCTGTGTTTGTAATACTGGCTATGAAGGTACAAACTGTGAATATTCATTTTATGGTTCCCCAGTGTCTGGGTGGACAGAATCAGAGTTGCCAAGTGAAAATAGGCCAGGAGCAGCCACCATGGAACCGGACATTATCCTGCCACGAGTCCAAGCAACAGTGACACTACCGACATGGGAACCCAAGGAGGGGCAAAAACTTGTGGATCTGAAATGGGATAAAGTAGAAGTAAGTTTTTTTTTTAAGCAAAATATGTACCATAAATTATGAATGAAATCCAGTAGGAGCTTTAGGAAGAGATTGTCTGTATGTGACCTTATGTGGAAAACTGGAAGGATCAAGAAAAATAACTAAGAATTCTGTTTGTGAAATTTGTGGTGGGAAGTATTAATTACAAAATTATCTTAGAACTTGGTATAAATTTTTAATATTTTTCTTAGAAGTAATTAATTTTAATGAATGCCACCAGCATTGTTGTTGATCACAGACCATATTTATTACTAAATACGTAAATTATTTAATATTACCAAATGGACATTTGTGGCCATAGAGAAATTCTTTATTCTTTGGAATATTAAAAGAAACATTCTTTTTTTATTTTCCTCTTTTAGTTTTGCAATTTTTAAAAGTTTTCTCTTGATATTTGATTTTTTCAATAAAATATCACAGAAGAAAATGGGCTAGTAGTTAAGTAAGTTTGAAATACATACTGCCTGCATAATTACTACTTTTTGTATGCATTATAATATATAGCATTATATTCAGTTCATTATTTTATTTTATTGTATGGTAAAATATGTTACTGGATCTTCATCAAATTTCAGTTTAAGGGATTTTTCAAAAGAAAACTGAAGAATGAAATATATATATATTAAATTTTGATACCCTATAACTCTGTGAACGTGGCCTAAAAGCAATTATGTTAGGGAAAAATGCTTTAATTTGATCATTTATTTTGCAGGATTGATTTTTACACTCTTTAAAATCTAATGAAAATATTAATTGATACTGTTTTCTTTCTCATGTCCTACACTGAGAGAAAAGAAAATAATATTTTATGTTAAGAAAGGGTAAATTAGTATTTCAAATATCTCCTCCATTTTTAAGAATTTGCTTTGTATTATCCATTTGTAAGTAGTAAGGTTTCTAGGAGAATGTTTTTTTAAAATTTAGTTTAATTTCACAAACATAAAAAGAAGAAGAAAAAAAACAAGTACAAGACATAAAACACAAAACCAACATACTCACGTCTAACATTGAAGATCCTAATATTTTAACGCATTGAGCAAGCAGATTTTCGCAAAAGAACTAGTGTCTTTAAATTATTTCTTTACTATATATACAAACTCTCTACCATATATTCTATATCCATATAGCTCTATAAGTTGGACAGTTTGACTTTTATTTCCTAATCTCTTCTTCTCCTTTCTAGCCACCCATACCACGCCTCCCAACTTAAGTAGAATTCTGTTTCGTCCTTTTAATAACATCATTAATTTGTTGGCCTCAGCACATTCTAATATCTTATTAGATTACTTCCCCCTCTGTAGGGATCTCCTGCTTATCTAGGAATGTTAATGTTTTGAATTTTTCCGTAATAAGAGAATTGGGGTGAACAGCCTAAAATCTGGGAGTCAAAAAGAATTGAAAAAAGAAAAAAATGTTGAGAGCATTTGTAAAATAGGCAGGAAATACTCCCAAGCACAATTTAGGTAGTAGTTTATACATTTCACTGAGCTGCTGCTGAATTTGCAATCTAATCAATGTAGAAGACATATTAATAGCACACTTTGTTAATGTTTTTTAAAGAAACACTGCCTGAAAATGAAACATTTTACTCACAAAAATAAACAAATAGTTTATAGTATTTTTTTTCTCCTTGACAAGTAGTAATGGCTCTAGTTTATATTGTGAAAAGTCTTTTCTCATAGGAAAAAAATTAATAATTGTTCTTCATTTTGCTGGCATCAGGTGGAAAAGCATTGCTACCTATGATTTGTTTGTATTCCACACTACACAACAGTAAGATGCTGAGAGATGCTATCGGCTGTCTTGCTGTGTGTTCCTGAAAGCCAATGAATTTTCATTACCTGCTTTTTTAAAGGATTGTGTTGCAATCCATTAGGAATCTAGGTTGTTACAATATGAAAAGCCCTTTGTGTTTTTCTTAAGAAAACCAGATCCAAACCAATGTGTTTTCAAGCTTGACCTTTTTGTTTGTGCATCTGTTGCTCTATAAAGCTTCAGAAAGTAATTTTTCCAAAATATATCCATCAAATACATTTCACTTTTATTACATTTTAAAACCAGTTTTCGGGTTCTATTTAAAAACTATTTGTTATATAGGATGTCTCACATTTATGCACATTCTTTATAGATAATCCCTGATGTTGCCTGTGGAAATGCCAGCTCCAATAATTCTGGTGGGGGTCGTCTAATATCTTTTGAAGTTCCACAAAATACTTCAATAAAGTAAGAAACTGCTGTTTTGCATTATTACATAAAAGTTTTGGATAATTTGGTTATTTAATCCATCATCTGAAATCTTGTGTATAAATGGAAAAGAATGGCAGGAACATAGTGTAAAAACCTTATGGTATCTTATGTCACAATGGATTCACTGATTTCATTTCTCCCTAAAATAGCTTGTCAGTTTTCCAGTTGTGTGGTCCAAATGTTCCATTTTTTTATTGTTTCATTGGAATACATGAAAAGCTTATTTGTCAGTTTTCTCATCCATGGAAATAGGATAATGCAAGGTCTTTGAAAGAGATGCTTTGGTCCATGCAAGAGTCTATATGAATTTTTTTTTTCAGATCCTTAAAGCAGTTGTGCTTTTTTTTTCTTCCAAAACTCACATGACTGCTTTCAATGTTGATTCTGCAGTCTCTGAATGCAAATGCATGCACAACTTTTTTGCTTTGCCTTTCCCCCAATTCTGGAAGGAAAATACAATAGGCAGCAAATGCTTTTCTAGGAGTGGACTAGCCTTTTGTCATGGTTCCAATCCAAGCCAGCAAAAGAAGAGGCCACCCTGTGAGCAGAACAGGTCTCTTTACTGGAGTCTCAGCTTGGCACATGGTGAACAATACAAGTAAAAGGGTTTCTAGCCAGCATTACTGGCTTCTGCTAGCCAGCTGGCTATACGGACTCAGTATGCTCCGCCCTCTGTTCCTGGTTGCTCTTGCTGCAGCCCGGTTGCTCCTTTGCCGGCTCCGGCAAGTACTTTTTTGGCCTGGCCCCAGCAAGTACTCTTCAAGCCTGATTGCTCCCTGGCTGGCTCCAGCAAGTACTCTTCAGACCTGGATTGCTTTTGAGCCGACCACAGCTGGCTTGCCTCCCCCAGAGTGAGCCCCATTGCCTGACACCTCTCTGTGGCCCCATGCATCCCCCTCCCCCTGCGCGTGTGTGGCAACTCTGAAACGTGTTGTGGCCACTTTGAATGGTGCGCTATCTCGGATGTTGACACCTTTTAGATATCAGTGCTTCTTAATTAGTTGGAAAGTATGATAGTTTAAAGCTAACATAAAGAGAGTGCACTAGACTGGGGAATAATATAATATATTAAATATAGATATTTCACCTCATCTGCAGATATTTATTGTTAAGGATCCTAGAGTTTTCAAGCAAAAGAAGTAGGAGTCACACATTTATTATTTGTCATCAAAAAGAAATATCTATCTGGAAGGAAAGATTTAGCCTTTTGTATGCTTATTATCCCAAAGAGGAACTTTGGAAGAGGCAATTTATGTTAGAAAGCATAGTGGAAGTGGGACATAATGTTGAACTCCACATGAAAGTTGGTATTAAATATATCACATCCATAAAATGGATGTGATATATTTAAGAAGATTAAATTCTTGTTTTGAGCTCCCAGCTCCTGTATCTAGTAGTCCCACATTTGGAACAGAGTGTTTAAAAATATTTGGCCATTCAACCGAAGATGCAGTGAAAGAACAAGGGGAAAATATTCATTAGAAAGAACTTACAAAACTTGTTTTAGGCTAAAAGAGCAAATTCTTCCCAATAATTATTTGGGAAGTGACATGAAACCCAAACCCAGTGTCATTAGGAGAAATATGGCTTTGACCTTGGCAAGATTAGTATTTACAACATAGAGAAACAAAGCCAAGTCCTGATTGCTTTTTTAGAAATATAAAAATACTAAATATTTAATAGTTGTACTAGAGCCAAAATAATGTGATTAATTAGAGCTGCAATTTTAATCTACCGTGACTGATTGACTTGAGTTGGCCTCCAAGGTTACTGCTCTAGAAATGCGGGACTATTAAATTTTTGCTGCTGAGATAGCAGTTAATGGATTGGATGTGTATGCAGACATTTATAAGATTTATAATCTTTTCCCCTTGGGGTTAATGTCTTCCAAGTTACTTATTGATGAAAGATATATCTTTTTCTAAGTTTGACAGGACTTCTTCCCCTTTACTCAGCTTCCAGTTGTCTCTTCACTCATGTCACCCTGGCTTTTCCTTCATCTTTCTCTCAAGTTCCTGAGGCCTGTCTCTTCTTGGTCTATTCACACTTTAAAAATATTCAAGATGGCTCTCTGTTTCTCAGCCAGATTTTTCTTCTATTATTCTCATATTGAGCTCATTGTTAACTGATGTGTCCCTGACTGCTTTGCCGGAGCCTTTCCACCCATTGCATGTTAAACCTTGTTGTTTATTAGATGTCATTTATAGATAGGAATAGACTGGCCTTCCCCATCCTAGTGCCTGTGGAATCGCCAGAATTCCTAACCACTATGGGCAATAGCAGCTGTTCCAACATGTATGAAAATTGAGGATACCTACTGTAAAGGATATATTTATATATAAAGCTACTGATTTAAAACTGTGTGACTGCCACAATTCTCCTTTCCATATAGTTAACTTCTTCCCCACTTAACAAGTCCTAATAAATCCCTAGTTAAGAAGTCCAAAGAGGTCCTATTATCAATGTAACATGTTGCATGCATACATATTTTAACTGTTTTTATTATTTTGTATTTCTAAGCTACCCAGAGTCTATGAAAAGGGGCAGCTATAATAAATTTATAACAATGATAATAAATTGACACACCAATGTATTATCATTAAAATATTAATAACCAACATCATCATTATTAAAAGAAACATGGCAAGGCAAAGTATTACATGACCAGTATATTAAAAAAAAAAGAAGCAGACAAAGCAGACATCAAAATCTGGCAAAGGCTAAGAGTAAAAAACTTGAAGAAAGAGACAGAGGGGATAATTCTGGCTGTACAAGACAAAGCCTTAAGAACAAAGCAAACATTGAGAAGACAGCAGCAGACAGCAAATGGTGCTTCTGCAAAGAAGCTGAAGAAATAGTGGCATGACAAAGTAGCAACAATGGTGCACTAAAAAACCCTGCAAGAAATGCCCTTTTCCTGCAAGCAAGAACTGGTGGGACCACAACATAGACAAAGTATTAGAAAATGAAAAAGACAAAGGCTTTGGGACTTTAGAATTCAAAAGACATGCCCTTTCCACATAAAACCCCAGACCTAAAAATTGTCGATAAGAAAGACAAAAAAAAAAAAAATCTGGATAGTGAATGTTGCAGTATCTGAAGACAGCAGAATAGAAGAGAAAAAGCTAGAGAAAAATCACAAAATACCAAGACCTGCAAATAGAAATAGAACAACTGTGGCAAAAGAAGGGAAAGATAGCACCAATAGTTATAGGTACCTTGGGTGCAATCCCAAAACAACATGAGCACCATGTGAACACTATTGACTTGGTACATCTTACATTCTATGGTGGTATCTTTAACACCATCAAATAACATCTGCCTCCCAGGTCCTTGGATAGGAAGGAAAAAACACCAAATCCAGTCTGAACATCTGTCTTATTGTGTAACAAACCATAACAACTGGACTAAAAATCAATTGGACTAAAATGTCATAAAATTGATGACTATTCACTATGCATTACAACCCTGTAGTGATAGACTATATCTACCCTATGAAAAAGAAGGCAGAAGTTTACTTCAAGTCAAACTGCCAAAGAAGAAAAGCATGTGATGGCTGATTATGTAAAAGACTTCTAAGAACAAGAATTGATGCAAGTTAAAAACTGGAGCTTATTAAATGTACAGGAAATAAAACATGAATATTGAAATAATGTAATAGAAACATGAACCGAATGCTGGCAAGGAAAAGCATTAATGATCAATTTCTACAAAAGATCAGTAGAAAGTGAATAAAGATAAAATCTGGCAATGCATTACAACTGGAACATTTTTAAAAAAAAAAAACGAAGCTCGATTTTGGCGCTCAAGAGCAAGTTGTTTGAACAAATACAGTCAAGGTCAGAGTTGAAAAATTAAATAATTCAAAGTACAGATTGTTCAAAGAAGCAAAAGAAATGATCATATACTCAGCTCGTGCTAGAAGGTCAAACAAACTGTTTCTAAACAATGACTTAACATAGTCAGCATGATGGCTCATTAAACATCTTTAAAAATTATCATGTGCCAATAATGAAAAATTAAAGTTGAAAGAGAGGTAAAAAAAATTGAGCAGATTAAATTATTGTGGGATTTCCTAGTGGAAACTGATAAAGGCTTGGCACATAACTCATTTTTTCAACTGTGGTTGAAAAAAAGAGATTGTGGATAATCGATATGGCAATACAAGGAATAGTAGAATAGAAGACAAAGAATTAGTGAAGATCACAAAGAAGATCAAGATTTGAAATTTGAACTTGAAAGATTATAGCATAAACCAGTTGTGGTCCCATACCAAAAATCTTTGATGAGACGTAGAAAACCTGCACATTGACAAAATTTCCATCCTTCAATTATAAAAGACCACACTGTGTGCATCCACACATATGCCGCACCATTATATTACAAAATTCTAGGTTCTTGGAAAGAATTAAGGAAGTGTGAATGAAGTCCAACACCAGCTAAAGAATTGCCAGCTGGGCTTTCAAATTGCTGTGTATTTAATAACAACAGCACAACAACAACAACAAAATATTTTCTGATAAGTCTAATGTTGTAGAATTAATATGTACTCACTTTTGACATCTTCCACAAATGTTGGAATTAATGAGAAATTTTGCATGAATTAAGTTATAGAAACATGTTTTTAATGTCATGTTTTCGTTATGAGCTGCTTAATACTTTTATTTTTGTCTTTAGAATAAGGCAAGATGCCACTGCTTCCCTTATCCTATTATGGAAGGTGACCACAGAAAGGTTTAAACAATGTTCGCTTATAGATGCCACAAGCATTACTCTTCTTCAAGCAATGGGTGGACTTGTCCTCGCAGAGGAGATGCTGGAATTGGGAAACAACTATTTTATTGGTGAGTTTTGCTAATGTTGTTGATTTTTATACTCATAAAGTATTTTTCTAATGTATTGAACAAATTGTAAGTGTATATTTTATATCAAATCAGAGTTGTTATAGTAAGTCATAATAGGAATAGGAATTTCTCTTTTGTATTACAGTAATGCATTATGGATAGGACTACTATGCGATATGATTTGTTTTTTGTAATGGAACATGTACAGTATATAAGGCTTCCTTAAAAGATTACTTAGGAAAATGTAAAATGCTGGCGGTAACAACTATCAGTGACATATGGCCTTGATTATGTGGGTGTTGCATTGACTTCTAGGAGGCTTCAAAGAACAATTCAAAGAGATGATGCAATTAATTAAAAAAACCACTTTCTTTGGCTAGGTCCAGGAATGTGAAATTTTCACTAGCTCCTTTACTATAAAAATATTATCCCTTTGATGAAAATGACATTAGGATTAAAGTTCAGAAAGCTATATTATGTTTCTTCACCTCCATCTATTGCTTCATGAGAAAAAGAAATCAGTTTATGTAATTTTCTGTCTTCATAATCTCATTCCTCTCTATAACAGAAGTAATTTACATAAAAATTGCATCTGTTTTCTAAAATCTTGGCTGTTCATTGTGATTGAAAATATTATCTGATAAGTATTTCAGTTATATTCAGTTATGCTATGAGTAGGTTGGTTGGCTTCCCCAGTCTGATATTCTTGAGAAGTTATAGACATACATTACTGTACTGATTATGGCATTATGGCAAATAAAAATCCAGTACAATTGTGAAACCCTGGATTAAAAATATAAGGCTTTATGACTTTAGGTGAGGGTAATAAAAGATGTGAAGAACAGAAAAAGACATCTGTTTTGTTTTGTTTATATGCATTAAATAATTGAGGCAGGTAAGTAAATAATGTTCTTATTAGCAGGATTTTTTGCTTTTCTTAGCGTGCTTGCTAACGTCATAATATGTTTGTCTGTTTTTAGAGTTAACACTGGTGCAGTAATTAATGAACTGAATTCTTAGCAATTTCAAATATAGTGTTAAAATGGCAGATATTTCAGTATACAGCATCTTCTTGTCTTAATTCTGATTTGGAATGTAAATTGGAAAGTTAGTCTATCTGCCTCCACTTTAGATCATTACTAGCTGGAAGGAATAAACTATTGAGGTTGCTATTTATTGTTGTAGCATAATTTTTAGGAACAACTTATAATAATTAGTCTCAGGAAACCAATAAAGAAAAGATCGTTCTCATTGGGACCTGCCAGTTTTGGAATAATAGTATTTAATTATTCTCTTTACTATGAAGGATAATTTGATATTTATTTTATTTCTTACCCAAGATATCTCCTCCACCTTAAATATTAATGCACTGCAATTATACATTTTAAAACCTCTTCCATTTCATCATAAGTAAATGATTGAAAGTGTTTTTGCATACATAATTTAGAAATATTCGGTTGATGGATTCAAAAATCCACCATTATTTCAGCGTGTTAGATATTTTGCAGTCATTAACAGTACTCATCCTTAAAATATGACCTATACTATTTACTTCTTGTCATTTTACATAGCATGGAGTTTAAAAGTATTTTTTAGCAAATGTTATTAGATAACAATGGTCTTAAGTAATTTTGTTATTAGAAAAGGACTATCTTGCTAATTACTCTAGGTAGTATGACTACAAATTCAAGGCCGCCTTTACTTTTTTCTTCCAAGTGTTCTACTTCATGATCATTCTTAAAATAAATTTTTCATAAGGATGATGGTGTCTTCATTTTGTTTCTGAGTATCCTCCTGTATGGTAATTATACATTAATCAACTCAATTTACTAATAATGAATTTCTCTAAACACTTATTTGCTGGCATAAAAGATTAAGAGAGAGAGCATCAAAATTAAGTGAAACAAAATTGTAATTTAGTCATTTGTAACTGTCTAATGCTGTGCCCTTGATATCTGATCAACATGGGTATAGGTATGGATGCTAGAACTGCTTTAAATTATAAGGGCCTTTGCACATGACTGTATATTATATCTCCAGTGATGTGCAAATGAATTCTATATCTCTGGCCTATATCTCAAGCTGCTTTGAATCTCTGTTCATTTTTCCGAAGCATCTGACTATGGACTATGTAAAAGTAGAGACTCCTTTGAATCCAGATAAGTTCTTGGTAACTCTGTGGATATATCTGTTATTTCTGTACTGGGTGGTTTGTCACTTCCTTGTTCCAGGATGTTTTCCAATTTCTCACTGTAGCCTGCATTTCTTGTATTCTTGTAGTATCCCATTCCATAACTTACCAAACCTGAACTTGCTTAACTTCTGAGCCTATATAAAGTCTGCTTAGTGCTGATTCCTGTGAGGCACGTATAGGAAGTGAGATACCAATCTTTGAACCACATAAAGCCAGAAGCCCACTTTTCCCAGACTGTATAATTAATGTGGTCTATCCATAGTTTTCATAGGTAATGAACATTTATAAAGAAGCAGTATTATCTACCTGATTTTTCAACTTCTGGTAAGGGATTTATTTTTGATATGGTTCATTTGGATTAATTGTAAATGCATTTGAACTAAATTTCATCTGTTCTTCTAGTGAAATTAGGACAGGTACACACACACACACACACACACACACACACTCCAATTCTAGATTGACCTTTTTGCCCAATTTTTCCTGTCCTTTTCTCTCCTAAAGCTGTTGTGAACTACAGAGGTAACATAAGCAAAAATGTTTTTAAAAACCCAATCTGTACAGTATAATATAACTGATTTTCATATATCCCCTGTCTATGGCCACTCAGTAGCAGTTTAATGGGATTTAGGTGAGAAGTATTAACTGCAGCCCTAACTCATTCCGCATCTCTGCCATAGTCTCTTGTCTATTTTAAGATCTCCTTTAAGGCATTGTATTCTATTTTTAACAGTAATATATATGTTCTCTTTTTTTCCAGGTTTTGTGAATGATTCCGTTTCTAAATGCATTGTGGCATTACGCTTGACAGTCATAGTAAAGGTCAGCATGTGTTTGCCTGGAGGAATCCAGTCTGATGGCTTTCAGTGTTCTGGGAAAGGCAAATGCATTACAAGAGCGTCTGAGGTAAGAAAAAAGAAGGAAGGTGGATGAAGGGTGGAAGGATATGAATATCATAGTCTTGACTTGTTCATCTAAGGCTGATGGAGACAAAACAAAGAATTGCAAGGATCAATTGCCAGAGAAGAAGCGATGCATGATTTGGGAGAAGCCAGCGAAAGGCAGGTGTAAAGGGAGGTGGATGGAGAAAATTGGTAGTTTGTAAGAGACACATTCATGAGATATGCAACTGCCTGGATTGCATGATGAGCTGAAAGCTGCATATCTCCTCTGTGGAAAATGGATCATTAGAAGGGCTTTGCTCTAGCTTCATAGCCAGCGTTTGATTAGTGCTCTGCAGCTTTTTAGAGATATTCTGGAATCAAATTCAGATCCCTGAAAACACAGTATGGTACCAGAGATGTCCAAAAGTTATATTAAAGTATAAATACAAATCAAATCAGATACAGTATTTGTCCTGGCTCTACCCACTAGTCTTGGTGAAGCAGCTCTCACCTTAGTAAATTCTGCATCCCAAGTTGTTGCATAGAATTTTTCACAACTGCTTCCCAATAGTTTCTCTTCTAACTTACATGAGCTTTGGAAGTGGCTGATTAGCTGTTGCTTTTCAGCCCTAGCAATTCTATTTGGATTACATTGCTAATTTTTATTTAACAATATCATATTTTTATAAAGCAAAAATAATTAAGTATATGCCTTATAGCAGGAGTGTCAAACTCAATTTCATTGAGGGCTGCAACAGGGTTGACTTCGGGGGGCCGGGGGTGGACATGGCCAGCTTGATGTCACTCATGTTGGGAGCACCTGTGGTGGTCTGAGTGTTCTTCCAGTCAAAAGGGGCTTCCGAGTTCTGTTTTTGCTGGCAGAGGCATTGCGGGCCGGTCCTTCGCTGTTTCCAGTGCCGCCCTATGGGCCAGATCTAAGCACCCTGCGGACCAAATCCGGCCCCTGGGCCTTGAGTTTGACACCCCTGCCTTATAGAATATTATCCATACTGATGTAGAAACTGTCTATACCTTTAGAAAATGAAAGCGGTTGCCAGGAGAAATCATAACATTTGATTTGCAAAAAAAACAGTTAACAAAAGAAATAATTATGTGTTCAAGAAGAATAAAAAATCTTTCTACTTTAGGACATTTACCATGTGATTGAGAACTGTAATTCTCTGTTGCTATAGTTTCAGTACTTATTTTTGAGTGTCCTCTTTTCTTGCCCTGCATATTCAAGACTATAATTTTGGGGCTAAAACTCTTCCTGTTTCCTATTTTTATTGGAAGCTTGTCTTTTATTAGCTTATTCACCAGATGCATAAAAGATGAATAATAAAAATCTTGCTATTTTCATTCTTGGAAGGTATTTTATGTGTTACGTGTTGCTATCATTGTTCGTCATGTTTCAGCCAAATTTATTTTATCTCCCAGACAGCTTGAGGCATTGAATTGGGAAAGAGAGTGTAGTAAAGCCTGAGAATTTTACATACCATCAGCTTTTCTTAATTGTGAGTTCATTTCAGGTAGAATTCCTAGCATGGAAATAGAATGCAGTTTTTGAGGTTCTTGCAATGACCTTATCAGTTTTGAAATGACATGCTCAGCAACTGCTTAGCTTTCAATGTCCACAGGTATAGAGAGGCTGTAAATCTATGAAATCTGCAACATTTGAGTAGAAAGTGCAGAAGATGGTGCCAGATTTATTGTATGGCATATATTGTATTTTCATGATGTTTTATCACGTTGAATTTTACTAATATTCCCATAAAAATCAGCATCAAGAGAAGAAAATAAAAATTTTAGACAAGAAACTTGGAATTTTATTTGATCTTGAAGAGTCAAGCAGAATAATTGTATACATGTTCTGGAATATCGTACATGTTTATGAATAATGCGAAATCATAGCTGCTAGTATATTGGTCTTCATATGAGTTCTTCCCAAGAATCTAGGATTTTGCAGTGTATCAGCTTAGTATACAGTATATATGCATCCAAGCAATGTAACTGGCAGGTGGAAATTTTGTCAATGCTCAGATTTTCTAAGTGTCCAAGATTTGCTTTTGAAATGGCACCCAGTGTGCCAATAACCAGTGGGTCCACCATGGCTGGTTTATGTCATAATCTTTCATCTTAAATTTTCCTTTGTAATTTTCTCCAATTATTTGTCTTTTATTCATAGTCTTATATTGTTTTTATATTCTTATGGTTCATTGCATAGTCAGCCAGATGTTCAGACTGGATTTGGCATTTTTATCCACCTGCTGATTCCTTCCCAAGGCTCTGGAATAGACAAATGAGGGATAGGCAGACCTGGGAGATAGCAAGTGGAAAAATATTCTATACCTGTACTGGCTTCTTTTACTGCCAGCTCCCCATATAGTCTGCCTCTACAGGTTGAGTTACTTCTGGCAAGGATTTGATTTTTTTTGTCTTGAGTAGACCTTTGCTCTTCTTCCAGTTCCCCTTCTGTGAATATTTTATTTTGTGTTATAAATCAATATTGATCTGCTAGCCTCTGCTCTGTTATTTCTGATTCTGGATGTTGTTCTTTCCAGAATTGATACATTCAGTTCAAATATCCTCTTCTTGTCGGACTTGATCTGATTGTTTACAATCTCTGTATATTTGCCATCGGTAAAATACCCTTCTTTCCAGTACTTCTGCAGCTGCTGGTCCTGTTTGTTCAGCCATCAGTTCTGACTTTTGTGGTCCATTTTTCATTAGATGTCCAGACACTCAAACACCTAGTGTAGTCCTTATTGACCCAGGCAATGACTGATCCAGATTGGGTTTCTGTAATTTACATTGGATTATTTTTTTATGAGGAATGCAGTGGCGCAGTGGCTAAGACGCTGAGCTTGTCAATCAGAAAGGTCGGCGGTTCAAATCCCTAGTGCCACATAACGGAGTGAGCTCCCGTTACCTGTCCCAGCTTCTGCCAACCTAGCAGTTCGAAAGCATGTAAAAATGCAAGTAGA
>JANHJO010003122.1:296605-307459 GCA_032468235.1 Pseudoxyrhopus heterurus
ATTTTTTTTTGAGACCGCGGGCTCCTTCGGCTAAGAAATGGAGATGAGCACCCCCCCCCCCCCAGTCAGACATAACTGGATAGGGAAACCTGTACCTTCACCTATTTAATGAATATCAGGAATGTAAAGAAGGTAGGAGAAAAATAGAAAAGCCAACTTTTCTGGATTAGTTATAGTTGAGAGAGAGAAATGAAGGAAAGATTATTCTATTTTTTTTATAAAGAGGCATACATGCTATACACATCTTCTGGTGTCTGTAAAACAATACTTTTAATCAGCCTTATATTATGTGCATACATGGATAAACTATATGCATAATTGATTATAGTTCCATTTGTAAAACAATTTCAGTTACGTGATTAATACAGATTAGATAATCATAATATCTAACAGATAAAATACAGATTAGAAATGCAGGGATTCTATTAAAAATGACCTCTGGGTTAAGTTCTAATTTTTTTCTGCAAATACCATGTGCCTTTTGGTTTCAAAGGCTCTCTTGAGGAAGATCTGTATCCTTCAATGCTGAACTGACTTGCTTGATATTAGGAAGCTGTAACTCTTGCTTCCTGAAAAATCTTTAAAACTTAGAAATGTTTTAACTCTGACACGCTAACTATGCTACTCATTCTTTTCTGTTGCTTTGAAAAGTTAATACATGAAACATATGGGATTATGATATGCTATTGGAGAAGTTCCAGCTATTTCTGCAATTGCATCATTGAAATCTATAGCCTAGGTCTCATCTGTTAGACACATTCCTCTTTGTGCTATCCTCAAAAAATTTCATTACTGTAAAGGTCAGAAAAGTTATCTTACAGAGCGAAAGAAAAAATACTTTATGATCAACAATGTTCTTAAGTAGTGCATGAGACCAGAATGGTTCAGAAGCAAAGTGAACGAAATAGCGTCCAGTCCTTTTTAGATAGATAGTTTAATGCAGATATTATCACTTTAACTTACAAATGGAAAATAAGCAAATTTATTTGTTGGCTTGACTTCTTTCTTGCCGCATGGCACCCCAATCTTTTTTTCATCTGTTATTTGAAAGAACAATGTACTTACGTTTCTCTGATTTTCAATCTATGATATCAGATTCACAGTCACAGATAGTAATGAGTTTTGCCACATTTTACGACCTTTCTTGCCAGAGTTGTTAAATGAATATCTGCAGTTGTTAATTAGTAATACAGTTGTTAAACGAATCTGGCTTCCCTATTGAATTTGCTTGGCAGAATTTTGGAAAAAGAGATCACATGACCCTGGGACACTGCAGCCATCATAAGTACATGCCAGTTGCCAAGCATCCAGATTTGGATCATTTGACCATGGGGATGCTGCAATGGTCGCAAGTGTGAAAAATGGTCATAATTAACTTTTTTCAGTGCCACTGTAACTTGGAATAGTTACTAAATGAATGGTTGTAAGTTGACTACTACCTGTGAGCAGTTTTGGACCTCTAAAGTTTTTGAATACTTTTCAAAGGCAGTTGTGTGTGCATATTATATTAGTTCATATAGGATGGATCACTCATAGCTGTTCTGATATCTCCAGGGATATTCACATGTGATGTACTACTGTAGTATTGCATGCATTTATAGCCTTGTATCTATAGTTTTGAAGCTCAGAAGAATATGTTCCTGCCCATTACAGTCCAAATCTCTATTCATTAGCTGTATTCCAATAACTAAAAATAGGAAATATTGGTATCTATATCTTATGATATATAATACCAAAAAACTCACAGTGCTTTCATGTATATGTTAAATCACAAAATAAAATTCCTAGGCCAACAACTATGTCTTTAAATAAGCATCTGCTGGTATAATGTTCTGAAATGGGATCGCCAATGATAGTACTGTAAAATAATGTTTCCTGACTGCAAAATTCAGAAGGATGCCACAGTTTATATGGACAATTACAAGGCGGTTAAACAGAATCAAGAAACAATATTTTGTCCACGAAGATGACCAAACCAGTATCTATCTCATAAATGGACCCAAACCTAAATTGACATGAATCCAGATAATTCATATCATTCCAAAACCTGTGAAGATGTAGCCACATATTCTAATAACTTGACCAAGACTAAAAATTACCCAGACTCAAGGAGATGTTTTTTAAAAAAAGATCTTTTGCCAAAGATAAAATTCTAATTGGTTACTCTTCTTTATGCCAATACTGTTAGCGCTCTGAAAAAAAATCCCATGTACTCTTTTATTTTATACAATATTTCGAGCAACTCAACTGAAGAAACTGAAAATACATTGATCTGTCACCATCTATATCTATTCTATAATTTTTAATCATATGATTTTGGTAAACTTACTTTAATTTATAATAATCTCAGAAAGTATGGCCAAGTATGGCTGTTCTTATAGTTAGATAATCGGTTAAACATTTCTTTCCTTAATGAACTCAAACAAGGTCTAATTATTTTTTAATCAGCTTTTTCTGGGTCATGCCAAAATTGTTCTTAAGTTAGGCAGTTACTGCCAAATGAATACTTTAGATAGTCAACTTTTGTTAATTCCTATTAGAAAAAAGCAAAGATTGAAACATTTAATAGTCATAATGTTAGTACCTAAGTATTTAAAGACCACAAAGACCGCAGTAGAAATCTCTTTGAAAACTTAAATATGCTTCCTACTTATACTTAACTTATATTTCATTTACATATAAATGGAAATGGCATTCTCCATAAATGGATTTGAATTCACTGAACTGATAGATATCAAACAATGAATAGAACACTGTCTAACTTAGATGAAATATAGAAAAATAATTATTTCCTTCTAATATTGAAAAAGTGCCATGCTGCCAATTGTCATGAAATGAGAAATATTATTTGCTTGAAAATTGGAGAAAATTTCCTTTTTATCCAATCCTATCCTATCCTATCTTTGTCATTGACTGGAGAATTGACTGTCTCCAAGTTTCCTTGATTTCTATTTTTTAAAATCATTATGACTAGAAAGTTCATTTTACTATTATTCTCTTTCAAAAGGATAAAAGAGAAAGGTATTAATCTACATAAATGGCTTTAAGTGTATCATTGTTTTAGCTCCAGTGTGTAAAATGGCTGTTGAAGTATCCATAGCAAATTTGCTTTTACATGAAGCAAATTTTGTGTTGTGCCTCTAAGAGTTTTTTTATTATTTTTCTACACATCTCAGCCAATTTCAAAAACGAAGTACAGAATCGCAACAGAAAGTATTGTGAAATATTCGGTACTATTACATTTGCCAGAGGATTTATTACATATCTGCAATATGAACTGAAATAAAAAAACGAGAGTCCATTTAAGTAAACTAAAGTATTTTGTCTTCTCAAAGTCATCTACTCCTAGTTTCCAATAACAAGCCCTGCTAAATGACACCCTTTGGTATTGTTACGTGTGTTTCAGTTTTCTAAGTAATGAAAGATGCACTTATTCATATTTAGTTTTCTTTGTAAAGAAATCACTGGAGATTTTCTATAATATTTGTGCTTATATACAAACTCTACTAACTGGGCATTAATGAAGGCTCTTAAAGTTATTCTAACAGTCACTGTTTTTTCATTGACGGAAAACTGCCAACTCAATACTTTGTATCTTTTTTCTAAATTAATTCCAAAAACTGCCTGCTGCTCCTTTTCGGTTTTTTAATGGATCCCGAGACAGCAATCTTTAGAAACAACCTGTTCATAAATTTACTTGAGTTAGAGAGCTATTGGCCAATCTCATTAATGGACAGACTTAATACTTTAGCAGGGATTTTCATATGTCATTTCATATGTCTTAAGGTTCTGATCACATTTATTATCTCAAGCAAATCAAATGGCAAAGATGCCTTTGGGTGATATTGAGCCCCTGATTATGACAAACTGCACAAATATTACCATGTAGTTTTGGTAGCAGCATAAGTGAGATTTAGTCTTGTCCTTTTCTGTGAGGATTTTTGATCTCCCTTTCTATTTTACAATTCTTGATAATTCCCATTCAAATTACACAACTGCTAGAGTCTATATGCTGGATGGGCAGCATATAAATTTAATGACTAGATAGACAGGCAGACTTGGTTTTACTTAACTTCCAAATTTAATCATGTTCAGCCAGGTGCTGCCATACAAAACTCAAGCAATTTGTTTGGATAGAAATGCAGTGAGGAATAATTCATGGGAAAATTTTTAATTCTCAGTTCTTTATATTACTACGAGAACAGTATATATATTAAATGCATGTTTATATTTCTTATTGGTCTGAACTTACTGAATTCTTTTGTTAAAATAAAACATTTACAATTCAATAGATCCATCGTGCATTGAAATGCTTCATGTTGTGTTTCACTGTTATTTGTATCTCTTCTTACACTGAACTATTCTAGCAGTGCTTTAACTAATGCAACAGGTTTTGAATACAGTCTCTACTAATAGCAGTAATTGACCTACAACCTTTGTCCAAGTTGCTCTATAAATGGTAATATTGAATAGTTTTGTAACTAAACATTTTTATTAATGAATGTTTTTTTTAAGAATTCTGAACTGTTTAATGATGATGGTGTTATTCATTTAGTTGTGTCCGACCCTTGGCGATTCTATGGATCAGATCTCTCCACATCTTCCAATCTTGCACTACTCTTGAGTTGTTCTATGCTCTTGCTGGTGTCAGCTTTGATGGTGCCTAAGCTTTTTAGTATAATTAATTTAATGTTTTGTCTGATTTCTGACTTTGGGGAAAAAATGGAAATGGAAATTACAAATAATCTCATCTACTGAGTCATATAAAATGTTGAGGTGTTGTCTAGAATATTTATCTGAAAAGTTGCTGTCCTGTTATCCTTGCCATTTGAAACCAACGGCATTATCTTTTTATTTACATAACAGGCTAGGCATACAATTTAATGGAACTTTAAAAGTGTTATAATATTTGTACATTCATCCAGAACATGTTCTGATATACCTTCTCATGATATTTTCCTAATGTATATTAAAATGTGTTCTTTCCTAAGAGATGTGAAGGATTTGTGTCTTTCTGTGTGCATGTGCTTATAATTAAAGATACTAATTTTCTAATGTGTCAGTGTTCTTAAATACTTGCTTTTGTATTTCCTGAAATGACCACTATAGACCCATATAGAATCATTCAGTAAATCTGTTTGTAGCTCAGATTGTCATCTTATAAAAGTGAAAAAATGAGTTTTTCATTTCTTACTTGGTTAATAATCTCCACAGTTCCTTTACTTGGGTAGAAGTGAAGGCTAAAATCACGCTGTAAGATCAGACAGTGTTGTTCAAATTTGAAAGAAAAGATTTTAACTGAGAGTGTGGGAATGTAACTGTAATGGGTGACCTGAGTTCCACAGCATTTCATCTATATTTGGAAATGTTGAAGAGATAAAAACTTTGTTTTCTTGGGCAGACCTTTTGTTTTGGACATTTACTTGCTGATCTCTGATAGTTTATTCTCCTTTTCATATTAAAACAGGAAATTCTCATACATAGTTTCTTAACCGCATTGAACAATTGAACCAGAGTTGAATAATGGACTGAGCTGGACTGAACAATAAAGTATTTTCCCAGCTGACTAATTTTTTTAAAAAAATCAATATTCATTCATTCATTCATTCATTTAATTTTCGTAGTCACCTATCTCAAACGCATGACTCTTGGCAGTGAACAATCATAAAATCAATTAAAAACACAATAAAAAAGTAAATATATTCAGCAATCAAGAAAAATTATAAACCATAGATTATAATTTTGATTTATTCTCATTCATCTATTCCACATTTTAAAAATACTTATATCTATAATAATGCAGCAAAGTACTGTCAGTTTCTCAATCCAATTTTAGCTCAATTCACTACATTTAACTATGACCATCCTTTCTTTTAGCAGAATTGTATCTCCTCTGTACAAAAGTATCTAATCAGTATTTTAGTGATCTTTTTACAGTTTTTTGGAAACATACAGTACATACATGTCAATAAAACTCCTCAGATACTGGAACTAGCAATTTTCATTAAGGGCAGACAAGCAATGGCAGGGCTTACTTCAAGGTTGCCCTGTGTACTACTTTACATTTTGTAACTCCGTTTGAAGATTTATGTATCCAGATTTGGTTTTAAGGTAGAAGAAAAGAAGTGCTGATGTGATTTCCTTTCTGAATATGTTGATTTCTCCAGCACTCTTCTGTATGCTTTGCACCAAGAGAATAGTGTACAGTAAATGTCACAAGTTGAATTACTTCTTTGCTACAAGAATAGCAGTCCTTTGTTTTGACTCAAAGCCGACAAATTTGGCATCAGAGACAAAGAAGAATATCCTGTGGAGTATAATAGTGTCATTTTATAAAGCTCCTTTGTCTCAAAAGGGCATTTTAATACATCACAAATCATTTCAAACTTTGTTAGTGTCAGCCACAATATTTACTGTCTTTGCATATTAAGAATCCCGTTGAAACATCAAAGTATGTGCTGGCTGTGTTTGATAAGCAAAAAATGAAATGAGAAATGAGAGTAAGCCAAATAGAGTCGTCCTATCATTGAGAAGGAAGGCCAGAAAAAAATTAATACATAACTAAATAAATTAAATATTTTTGTTCTTGTGTCCAAATACACTTTTGGCATGGACATCTTCCATCTAGAGTGAGGTGAATGACCTGGTGCAGTAGATGCACACATTGAAAAATCCAATTAAGAGGAATTGTTACAATATAACAATCCTAATCACCAGAATCATTGGCAGACATTTGGGTTGAGGAATAATAAAGGTATTCTGCCCAAACTACAAGTGGGAGCAAGTTGTATTTAATTTGCAAGGGTTCTGACTGTGATAGACACTAGCCAGAATGAATGCCAACTTTGATTCGTATATTGTATGGGATCTTGTAATTTGTTTATTTGAGTTTTTGCTTAGAATTGTTCAGTGACTTTGGACCATGCACTATTCCTCAATCTAAGTTACCTAAAAGGATGGGATATAAATAATATAAATGAAGTAAAGTGGAAATTAAATAAATTAAATTTAAAAAATTGGTCTATATCATGTGGACTTGTATCTCTGTTATTGTAAGTATCAATGAAAGGAAAATTAAAACTAGTTATACTTATTAAGTGTAATGTTTGTCATCTAGAAAGAAAATAGACCTGCTTGATGCTAATCAAGCTTTTGTGCTCAGTTTAGCTTTTGAAAATGTTATTTTAAATAAAATGATCTCAAACATTTTTTTATTTGTTTCAACCAAATTGATTTGCTTTGTTTTTAGAGCTTGTTAAGTTTGATTTACATTGTATATTTAACTCCAGTATAACTGGAGGATGACCTCATCAACTTTAATCTACTGTTTTAAATTATGTGTATGAATGTTTACATTAATTTCTCACCCACTAAGATTGGCTGGCAGATGGGTCAAGGATAACAATAACAAAACAAACATTTTGCTTTCAACTGTTATATAATCTAAGTATGTATTGATGAGTTAATCTGCATATAATCAATTTTAATTTTGTGTGCATTAATCTGTTCAGTTGATTTTCTAAATTACAATAGTGTTTCTTTTTAAAACAATAAGAATATATATTTTCATGTGCAACTTTTTCTGATACATGTTATTATATTTAGTTTTCTCTATTGCTAGTATTCTCAGTTAAGTTAAACATTCTGTTACAAAATTTGGAAAAATACATATTTTCAGGGATAGTTGCATTCCAATCTTCCAGTGTGTGTGTGTGTGTCTGTGTGCATACACACACACACACACACACAAATATGGTTTGTTTGTTTATATTTTTATTTATTTATTCAATTTCTATTGCCATCCAACTCAACCAAGTGATTCATATTCATTTGGTCCAGTTATTTTTATTCCTTTTCTGCCATTGCCAAAACATACTCTCCAATTCCAGCTTCGGGGCAGCCTTCTTGATGCACATTGGACTTCAGTTTATACTAATCTCAGCCAGCATGTTGTTGCTCTGTAACACATGATAATTTTAGTCCACTTTACCTGGAGATAACAAGTTTAATGAAGATGTAACATAAAATGAGATTTTTACAACTTAAAAAAAAAGCTGTTTGATTTCATTGCAATCTGAACCATGAAGTTATTTTGATGGCGTTACTAGACTGAATCTTTTTTAAAATAATGTTATTGTTATAAGCTAGCAACTCTGAAGATCATTTGTTTTGATTTGTTTTTGTTTTTTGTAAGTTTGTTAGCACTTCGAGAGACTGTTGGGAATATATCACTAAAAGAGCCATTATGATAGCAGTGGACAAACTGTGCTCTCTCAGAAACAAAAGTGTTGGTATGTTAAAACTTTTGGTATGTTAACAGTTTAGAAATATATATTAACCTGGATCTTCTGAAATTGTCTGGAAGGTGGTGGAATACCTAAAGTGTTGCCTGTCCCTGAGTTAGAACCAAATGTGTCATCAAATCTGGAGATAACTTGAGAAATTACATAAATAAAGTCAGTCAATTGGAGTTTATGGTCTGGACTAAAACAGCAATATGAACCAAGCCAGCCTGCAAATGGATAAATTTTCCACGTATCACTGCAACTCTGCAGAGCGTAACCCATAAATTAACATTTTTTGGCCTTCAAATAATATTCTAGAATCATGTTGTTGAAAAGACTTGGCTCCAATAGAAGTATTATTGCTCAGGCATTTTGTTTAAACTCTTACAAGGCAATTGCATTTGTGTAATGTAATAAGTATATCCCTTCACAGTTGTTCAGATGTGTTTCCTGATCTAAGGCAAGCAGTATTTTCTTCAATGATAGTTCAGCTAATTAGTCTGCAAAGGCAACCAACATTTAAAGCTGTGGAATGAATAACAGCTTGCTTAAATAAATTGCATCTTTTGTTCTCTCTTTGAAAGTTTTTTTCAATGTGATTATAGGGCAAGGCAGATCTTCTTGAGCACTGTTAGAAAGCTAACCAGGCATTATTCTTATAATAGGTTAAGAAATTAACCTATTAAAATCTATTAATAAATCCAAATCTGCAAGAAATTAATTACTTTGGACAAAATGAATTAGTAAAAATAAAAAGTAAACTGATAACATAGAGGTTCTTCAATAATATGTGTAAAAATAATCTAGGTATATTTAAGAAGCAAGAAACTAATAGATATTCTATATCAGGGCTGTCAAACTCCCGGCCAGCAGGCTGGATGCGTCACGGGCTGGCCATGCCCATGCTCAGGTTAGCAAAGGGGAAAAAAGTCCCAATACGTCACGTGACACCGCTGTGGCAATGTGAGTTTGACACCCCTATTCTATATGTAACAGTGGAAGACAGCCATGATCCTTAAATATACTGTATATCTATAAATTTTAAATCTGGTAAAATACTGAAAGTTAGAAATAAAAAAATGCCTATTTTATGAAATAGAACTCTTGAAATGCACAAAATAAACGTTTACATAATTTCAACTAGTGTTTTAGAATCTTTTTCTATACATAACAACTGTGCCTAAGAGCTCCTTGCTATGCATTGTTTGGAAAAGATATAAATAAGAACTTTGTGTATAAACAGGAAGGGAATGATAAATAGACTTTGAGATTTCATTGATTTAAGTTTTTTCCACTCTATTTTCAAAAGTATTGAAAAGAGCCTATCACAAACAAATTAATCAATAAATAACATTAGAGATTAAAACCATATTCAGAGTTTAGCAAGTTTTTATGGGTCTGGAGACCTTGTAAAAGTTTTCATGATGGCCTGGTGTCTGTTAAAGCTTAAATATTATAATTATGAAATCTCATGAGTTTGGCATTGTTGTGTGAGATCTAATGCAATTAAAAATAAAAAAATAGAGTCTTGATGGCTGTATTGGATCTTTCTGTAGGCAATAGGCATTGAAATATATTTCCAACAATCATAAATTTTTAATGAAAAGCATTATTTTGAAAAAGAGTCTCTGTATCTAATGAAAGATTATTACAGAGCTTTTCAGCTTCTCAAAATAAATTCTAAATCCTAGGCCACAGAAGAAATGATCTTCTATGCTGCAGTCAAGGAGTACAGTTTCAGTAATGTCATTGACTTATATATTTTAGTATTTTTAAACCATAATATTTTATCTTTTATCATTACAATAAATTATATTAAAATACTTTCTTGTTGTGTCTTGCTGGAGATGGGTAGCAAAAATCAGGCCTGAGAGTCAAAAGGTGTGGCTTAGGGTTGTGCTCATTTTGATTGCTAAATTAATTTTTACCTTGGCTGCTTTTTTTGTGTGTGTCTTGTTTTTCTATTCTATCTGGTTTTTAAATTCTTTTGATATTGCTATCTGCCCCAAATCATGCATTTAAATAATAATAAACAGGCAATATAAAAAGTTTTTTTAAAAAAATAAATGAATAAATCAGATGTAGTTTAATGTTGTTGGGCATGCAAGATAACTACTTTGACTATATTTAACCACATTCTAAACTTAATACATAAATTGTCAGTTGTACATTCTCAACCAGGCTTTACCAACGTAAGTAATAATAATAGTCTTCAGATTGCAAACTGGCTGAGATTCATATAAGATGAAGTCTAATATAGTTTGATGGTGCAAGACTAGATAGCTATTCATGCTTCATTTCCATTGCTGTACAGGTAGTCCTCAATTTAGGACTACAATTGGGACTGGAACGTCTGTTTCTAAGTGATGTGGCTATTAAGTGAGTCACAACCAATTTTACAAACAGTACTGTAATTTAGAGAATTAACGGAGCTTTTTCATCACAATCACTATGGAAATCATCCTAGTCATTAAGCTATTCATACAATTGTTAAGTGAATTTGGCTTTCCCCAAAATGATTTATGACTTGGCCTATCATAAGCCACTTGGTATGAGTGTAAATGATGAT
>JANHJO010003123.1:4420-15284 GCA_032468235.1 Pseudoxyrhopus heterurus
TTCCATCCTTCCGAGGTAGGTAAAATGAGAACCCAGACTGTTGGGGGCAATATGCTGACATTGTAAACCACTTAGAGAGCGTTGCAAGCCCTGATAGGTGGTATATAAATACAGTGCTATTGCTATTGCTATATCCGTTGGACATATAAAACAAAATCAGAGTGTTTTGCTAAGTCATAAGAGGTCTTTGTTCACAGAAAGAAAAATTATGCTTTTTTAAAAAAGGACACAATCCCTACTATGAAACATGGAGGAGGTTCCACAATGCTACGGTTGCTTTGCTACCTTTTATATTTCATGTCTGGAATCTGTGCAGGAAACAATGAAATCAGAAGATTACTAAGGCATTCTAGAGCAAAACATAATGCCCAGTGGTAGAAAGCTCTGCCTTAGTTGCCTCTCACAGGTCCTCCAGCAAAATAAGGACCTAAAAAATGCATCTTGGAAAATCCAAGAATGGTTGAAAAGTAAACAATGGACTGTTCCAAAGTAGCCTGCTATAAATCCTAATCTAAGTCCTATAGAACATCTCCGGAAAAACTCACAGTTGGAAGAAGGAATCAAACCTAAGACAATTGGAACCATTGGTTCAAGAAGAACGTGACAAATTACCAGTTGACAACAGTCGAAGTCTTATTCAGAGCTGCAAAAAGTGTTTGATTGTAGTTATTGCCTGAAAAAATGTGCTATGAAATAATAGGTTAGGGGTACCATAATTATTTCCATGCCATTTTCATTTTTTTATTATTTATAAGACTATGTTAAGTCATACATCAAAAGCAAAATGCCTATTCTTTGTATTATGGAGTTAAAAATATTGGATATTGTGACACTTGTGTCACTTTCAAGTTATTTCACAACAAATTGAGATTCCTTGGGGGGGGGGAATGAGAATATTGATACCTTTGACCAGATTTGTACTCCCAAGGCATGAAAGTCATCTCAGCTATGTAGCAAAAACAAGGAGGCAAAAAATACTGGGCAGCAGTGATACAGGAAGATGCTGAGGGAGATGATCACCACAGAAAAGACATCATTTCATACCATGCTGGAGAAAGCAAGGGTAAACTATTCCTACATTTTATCAAGAAAGCCACAAGGACATGAAATACGATTACTGATATAGTACTAGATGAAGGGCTTCCCCTACTGAATGGCATTCAACATGCTACTAAGGAAGAACTAATCATCTTTCAGAGTATTAATGTGTTTATGTCATGGCTAAATTAAAGCCTTTAGGATGTGTAGTTATTGATGTTGCCATGTAGGAAGAGAAAATCTGAAGCTAAATGTGGAGTGAATATGTCAAAGCTCAAACTGTGAAAGATGAAATAGATAGACTACAATCTGACACACTACCAGTGTGAAATGGACTAGAATTGGACCTTTTTAACCACAATATCTTACTATTTACTGCTCAAGATATGAAAAATAAATAAATAATGGTATTGTTTTCATAGTTTTCATAGGAAGGATATAACAAGGACAATATCTGGGAACAAATATTATCTATTAGAGTTTGTGGATAACATTTTAATATGATTATTCAAGTTTATGCAGTAAGCATTGATGCAGAAAAAGAGGAGACTGATCAATTTTACGGTCAGGTTCAATTTGAAATTAATAGAACACCCAAGAAGATGTGCTGCTTATGGCTGGAGACTAGAATACCAAAGTTATTAAGGTGGAAAACATAGTTGGATTCCATGGCCCAGGAATTCAAAATGAAGCAAGAAAATGACTTCTGCCCGTTCAATGATTTCTTCATCACTAACACAATCTTCTAACATCCAAACTGATACCTATATACATTGCACTGCTCTACAGTATCTTTAATTTCACATGCTAGCAAAGTAATTATGTTTAATGCTGATGGATGCTAAATAACTGAAAAAGTCACAGAATATCAGAAAGACGTCAACATGGGCTTCATTTATTATGGAAAGATCTTTGGTTATGCCAAACATATTAAGCTCTGGAATATCCTCAGGAAAATGGCAATTCCAGAACATCTCACTGTCCCCTGAGAAAGTATACACAGGCCAGAAGCCACAGTCTGGATGGAACAGGAGAAAGCAGATTCCAGATTAGCAAAGGATTGCAACAAAGCCCCATACTCTTCCATTATTTATTCAATCCATATGCTGAATGTATCAAAGGAAGCTGGATTGGAAGAAGATGAGTGTGATTTTAGCATTGGAAGAAGAATCATCAATAGCCTGCATTATGCAGATGATGCTACTCTAACAGCTGAAAATGCAAATTATCTGGAAACTCTAAGTAATACAAATCAAAAAAATGAGACTAAAAAGACCAAATGAATGACAACAAATACAATAAACAGCTTTAAAATTGACAATTAAGATATTGAAGTGGTGGGTAAATTCTGCCATTTGTGATTGACAGTAAAACAACAAGTAATCAAGAAATTGACCAAATATTAAAACTTGGGAGGGTAACAATAAAAGCTTTAAAAAAGATATTCAAATGCCATAACATATCTATACCTACAAAAGCCCAGCTGCCTAGAGAAGACTCCACTAGTGGGAAAAATGGAAGAGTAGAAGTGGATGATCATCAACAAGATGGATGGACTTGATTACATCAGCATGCACAGTGGTAATTTGGTATTCATATTAATTGGTTCCAGGAGACACAATGAATACCAAAAATGATGAATAACAAACAATTTTTCCCCATAAGGAATAATGTAGTGAGCCACAAGACAAACAACAACAAGTTATAATTTGTGCATCAAGTACCAAACAAATGAATACTGGGACAAATTTTTCATGTCAAAATGCATTGACTATCAAATTCAATGAGTGTCAAAGCAATTGAGTACCAAGGTACCACTGTACAATATACAGTATATGACAGTGATGTCGAACCTATGGCACGTGTGCCCAAAGTGGCACGTGGAGCCATGTCGCCCGGCACGCCAGCTGTCACCCAGCCCAGCTCCACTGTGCATGCACACAAGACCCCCAGATTTCTAGTCCAAACCCCCCCAAAAAACAGCTGTTTTTCAGCTCTTTTTGGGGCTAGAAATCCCGGGGGTTGCGCACGCATGCACAGGGGGGGGCTCTGTGCATGCGTGGGGGGCCTCTGCACATGCACAGGGGCCCTGCGTGTGCAGGCGCCCCCCCCCCGCATGCGCATGTGACCCATGGGAAAGAAAGAGCCAAAAAACAGCTGTTTTTCCCTAGAAATCCTGGGGGGTCACGCGCACATGCGTGGGGGGTGCAAGCACATGTGTGGGGGAACATGTTGCATTGTGGGTAGGGGGCACGCAGGAGCGCACATGCACAAAAGATTTGGCACGCTAACCAAAAAAGGTTCAAAATTATTTTTTCTTTCTCTAAGCTAAGCATGCAGCTTCCCTAGCATGGGAAGCCAAACAGAACTCATTCCTAGTAGCCCAGTGAAGACATAGATACTAATGCTTCCCTTAGTGAGAAGGCAATGTTAATCATCTGTAGATATCTCTCATTCGTTGGTGCTGAAACCAAGCAATGTTAAAAAAAGGTAATTTATTTGAATCAATAAACCCATGCTGAAACCCATTCTGTTGTTCTGTTATTGGTGAGCCCACTGGGGACAAAGATTCTACACTGAGTTAGGATTAGCCACCTAATAAATACATAACAATCAGTTCTGTACACAAAGACATACACTCACCTAACGTCCAGTAAGTTACTGCTTCCAGATGTGAAATGCTACTATAGATAGCATGCATATACATAAAATGAATCATCAATTCTGCCAAACACCACCAAATCAAAATACGAATGGCTCCCCAGATGAAAATAGATAGATTGGACTTCCAATTGCAGGATTGTTGTTTGCTCATCTGTATTAGAATAAATTAAACATTAATACTACATTGAATGGGATTTTAATTGACTATTGTGTCAAGCAATCTTTTCTTTCCTTTTTTATTCCAACTGAAATCTTTATTTAGTTTTTGTGTTTGAAAATTAAAACATGTAAACAATATAAAATATATTGTGCTTGCTGATAGTCTTGGATTTGTGTAATCTGAAGAACATATACATTCAATTGTAATATACGAGGTTATAAGGAAATTTTTTTAAAATGGTAAAACATACAAAAAACACTACTCTGGGGAAAATCAGTTTTCAGATGAATGGGACTGTTTAATAGACAAATCGAGGCATAAGGAATATGTCCTTGCAGCAACTGTGATTTTATCAGATCATCCCCATAGCAATTGCTGAATCTCAAGATACAAATGTTTCTTCTAACATATATATTTATAATACGTGTCAAGCTACTGGTACTTCCTTCCCTTCTGTTATCTATAGAAAACTATCATTGTTCTCTGTAGATAACAGAAGGGCAGGAAATAACCTGAGATGTATTACAAATACATACGCATGCATCATTTTTCCTCCTGTCTGAAATGTATAATACACATGCATCTATTTGTCTACAGGGTTGTATTTCCCACTTTTCTTTTGGAAGAGAGCCTCTCCTGTGCGCAATAAATAAACAGTTGCTGGCTGGGGAATTCTGGGAGTTGAAGTCCTCCAGACTTAAAGTGCCATGGTTGGAGACCCCTGATCTATAGAGCAGCTTGGTGTCCTTCAGATATGATAGACAACTCCCAGAATTCTCTGTAAGCATAGTCTATGATCATGTTGTTGAAGAAAGGCTAGTCGTGACTGTCATATGAAGATCATACATATGATATCTTATTTATCTATCAAATTTATACACCACCCAATTTACTCTGAGTGGCTCTGGGCAGTTTACAAATAAAAGTCATAAAACCATTTAAAAGTCAACATTAGAAACAGATTTTTTTTAAAAAAAAAAAGCAATAATGAAAAAATAAAAATAAAAGCATATTTAAAAAGTTTAAGCAGAAGGAACACACTCAAGCCACCTATCACCCACAGGGGTTGTCTAGCACTAGTAGATCCCCATGCCAGCTGGCAGAGCCAGATCTTCAAGGCTTTTGCTATCCACATATTAATATTGTCATCATACTGCAAATAATGTAATTCTATGATTCCTAATCTTTGATTCAGGGAGCACTGGTAATGCACAAATGATGTAAATGGTCACACACTACATCTTACTGGATGTTAGCATTCTCACCAAACATTTCCTATGGAACACTGAAATTTTATAAGAATTGATAATCTCTTAAGATTACAAACTTTTAAAACTATTCTACTAGCACCACTTGAAGCAGGTAACGTGTGACATCTTGTTCCCAAAAGCCATATTCATTGATAATGTTTCATACATAATTGATTTCCTTAAAGAAAATATATTTCTAATGCCCTCTGGTGAAAAAAACACATGTAAACAGACTTAGTTTCAGTTGAGTATCTATAAGGAGGAGTGCAGCCTTATGCAAAAATTCTTTTTCTGATGTCAAACATCAGATTTTAAAAAAGACTTTTGCCAATTCAAACTAATAATGTTAGTCACCTACCATTATTAATTCTCTTTTTAAGATAATATTTCTGTGTGTACTTTAAATTCTCAGTTGCATGGCATCATGAGTTGTATGATTTTATTATTACATAAAAAGAATAAATTCATCTAGCATTTTTAGCATAAGAATTCCCTTGCCTCGGGCATTTTGATAATAATATGCAACATTCAGCTGTGGATTACATGGATAAGCTCCTAACTCTTCAAAAAAAAAACTTTTGACAATTTTTTTTAAAAATAAACATCTTACTTTATACCACCAGTGAATTATGATCATTGTCTTTATGTTCATGACTTTCTCTAAATTCAGCTTATGAAAAGTAAGCTAATTTCCCTGAATGAGCAAGTTTGGTCATTCTGTAACATTTCATTCAACCTGTAGAACTCATTCCAAAGGGAAGTATGTTATATTTGAATACCATCAACATTCAAGCTTTTATCACCTATTGAGATAATTGCTTCTGAAGTAAGCTTTTTGTTCTCGGATGGATCAGAGAAGAAATATAATGTTTCTAATCATTTAGGCAGAACTGGGGAATGAAGGTGGAGGGTATATGACTTAGATATATCAATTTTATATTTCTTACAATGTCTATGAAATCATTTAATAGGATTATATATCTGATCTCCGGCTCAACAGGATTACTGATCTCTTCCTTCCCTAAGACCATTGTAGGCTTTTGTTCTATTAAATATAAAGTAGAATTCTGGGGAGTTTTAAAGAAACTATTTCCTCAGTTGTTGCAGAAAAAGGAATGAGGAAACTCCTCATTTAGCCAACTTCCAATTTCTATACTTGATTTTTTTTTTTCCTCTATTTTTCCTCTGTTCATTGCTAGGAAGTGATTACACAGATGATTGGCTTATTCTCCATGAAGAATAGAAGATTACTTAATGACTCTTATTACATCTTTCAGCAAGCTTGCCGGATGCTTTCCCTATACTGACTCATCTTTAATGACATCTCACTATCTGCAAGCAACTACTTTAAAGAAACTATCTTCGAAGTATTGTGGAGGAAAGAGAAAACAAATTCCTACAGTGTTGTCAATTCAGTTATGATCATGCAAATCAGACGTCTTAAGGCATGTAGACACACCTGTTTCCTGTTCTATAGCCAACATTAAAATACTGAACTATAGATAGCAGCTGAGATGTTTAAGGCCACCGGGTGGCTAATTTCCTTCCAAAGTAGGAAGCAACATAGTTTCAGAACTCTGCCAACTTACCACCACCAAGTCGCCGCAGGACAACTCTACACGGTCAACTCACCACTGGGACAACTCACCACGGGCAGCTGGAGGGAGATCCAGGCGGACAGGAGAATGGGTGGGCAGAACGCAGAGCATGTTGGGGCAGGCGGAGGAAAGGCGCAGTGGCTGAGGCCTTCCCATTTTCACACCCCTCGCTGTTGCCACACCAGGCTCCAAGCAGAAGAGGCCAGGGATGACAATGGTGGCAGTAAGGATGGGAGGTGGGGAAGCGATGGCATCAGCAATGGTTCTGAGCCCGGTGCCATGACAACATTGATGGCAGCTGCAAGCCTGGCACAGTGATAGCGGCGGCAGCAATTGTGAGCCCAGTGCAATGGTGGCAGCAGCAGCAGCACACTGGGCTCGGAGCCACTGACACTATCATGCAGGGTTTCAAGCCTGGCGCAGTGATCGCGGCAGGATATGTGAAAATAGGAATCCCCCAGCTGCCACTGCTTCCCCACCATCCACCCCACCACTCTGTGCGCTCTGCCTACCTGCTCACTCCCCTGCCCAGGTCTCCCTTTCAGCTACCCACAGCAAGTTATCCCTGCAGCAAGTTTCTCTGTGAAGTTGCCCTGCGATGAATTGGCAGCTGCAAGTTGGTGGTGGTGAGCTGGCCATGAGGATCTGGCTGCAGCAAGTTGTCCCATCCCGACTCCAGGGAGCATACAGGGATTGATCTGAACCGCTAACAGCCTGATGAACTCAGCCCAATACCCAGTTCTAAAAAAGAGGAGTGCCTGGTGAGTGGGATATTAAGAGTCTAAGAAACAGGGTTCCCCAAAGGCAGAGTAGTTGTAAGAGAACTAGGAGAGACACATTACAACACACAAAACAATTCCCTTTGGTCAATGAACGTCATATGAACTAATACACTTTTTCCAAATTTTATATAAACATATAGATCTATTTTATCAACAGGAACAGCAAACTGTACTCTACTTTTCCCAGCTCCCTTGAGAGAGACCATTTCTATTTAAAATAAATTATGGAAATGGGCCAATATTTAAAACATTATCCATTTAAAATCTCATCAACATGAATTTTTCAAGTAAGAAAAATACAATTAAAATAGCTAATGAGAATAATCATCTAATATAAATTCAAAAGGAATTTTCTAGCATGAATTCCCAAAGGGGCTTGTACCATAGCTATTAAAAATTCTCTCTTTGAATGCCTAAAACTCTGATTTTCTCTCCAGGCTCCCACCCCTGACATGCAATTGGCGCTATACAGACACCTTTCATGTCTCACATGATTGAAGTTATTTTTGAGAAAACAGGACTAACTCTAATAGCAAAAACTCAATATCCAATTCTAAAAATCACCATAGCTTCAGTTTACATGTTCACAGATTCAAAATCAAAAGGAGCAGGCCTGGCATAATAATCCAGCTGTTCAACACAGGAAATCTAGAGTTAGAGTATTTCCAAGAAATAGTCTACTTCCATGATAGCCATCTCCTACTCTTTATAATTGGCTCCCACAGTGAAGCTACACTTCTCAGCTAAATACTCAACTGAAGTTAAAATTTCTGGAATTTATACCAAACAGATTTAGCCCTGCTCCTGAGAAAGCACAGACCAAATCTTTCTCATCCTTGATGTATTTGAAAAATACAGTAATATCCCTATTCACTTTTCTAGGCCATTATACCCAATTTTTCAATACATCTTCTGAACCTGTTTGAGTTTGTCTGCATAATTTTTAAAAGTAATGTTTTCAATTTAGTATTCCAAAATGGCATGGGGCTTACACAGAAAAATTCAAATTATTACATTTCATGATCTGAAAATTATAAGAGGTGTGGTGGCTCAGTGGCTTAATGATGCTGAAGATGGTCTCTGCACCAGTTCAAGTCCAAGCACTGCCTGGCGGAGTGAGCTTCCATCACACGCCTCAGCTTCTGTCCACCTAGCAGTTTGAGTAGATGCAAGTAGATAAATAGGTACCCCTTCGTGGGGAGACAAATTAGTGCTCCATATAAGCAGTCAGATTCCTGCCAGGTCTGAAACTTCCTGGCTGCAACACCCATTTGTGATGCAGCTCCAGGGAAGGAAGGGGAGCTTGGATGACACTGCAGGAAGACTCGGTCATCTTTTTTTCTGGTGTGAAACCAGCTCGCCCTCCTGTGGCATACCTTGTGAAGCGTGAGAGTGTGTCTCACAACAGAGCTAGTAAATTGGCAGCCAAAGTATTACTTTACAATAGCATTATGGTCTCCAGGCTAATGTACAATACTATATGCCAGAGGTCTCCAAACTTGGCAACTTTAAGACTTGTGGACTTCAACTCCCAGAAGTGGCTGGAGAGGTCTGGGAGTTGCAGTCCAAAAGTCTTAAAGTTGCCAAGTTTGGGGACCCCTGCCATATGCTCATCACCATCATCTGAAAATTATGGGTCTATTACTGAAGAGTAAAATCGCATCAGAGTTTTTTTCCAGAAACATCACATCGCTAATTCATGCTTGACCTTTAATTGCATTCCTAACATTCATTCCATTTGAACTATTGTCAACCAATATTTCTCATCCCATTTCTGTATGTTTTAGTATTTTTTCCTCTTGCATGAATGCAGACATTTATTTATAACGAATTCTGTTTTGCTAGAATGTTAATTTAAAATGCATATAATCCAATCAACACTATGGCAATGCCTTTACTTAATGTAAAATCTGGGTTCCTACTATTACAGAAACCATCAAAAGCTTTCATGCAAATTCATTTCGGTTCCTATCGCTTTCTCCGACATGAAATAAGATAGTAAAAAGTGTCAATACAAAAACATATTGTCAAGAACATCAAAGCAATCCAAAGTGTTGTTACCTGTGCATAAAATTCATCAAAGGTGATAACAGGTCCATTGTGAAACACAGGATAGTAGAATGTATATGACAACATCCAAAGGAATGAATGCTGTGTCATCTCAATAGTCCTATCCCAGCAATATTCCAGACTGAAGCTTGTATAATAGAGACAGCGCACAATCAGGGTGAAAACTAGTAAATAGTACTCATTTTCACTGGCATACCAACCTCTCTGAAAAAAATGAAACCAATTTGAAGATTATGTAAAAAGTAACATAGCTATTAAAAGTAATATTCCATAGCCAGAGACCTGAGATCTGCATGTGTATAGACTTATAAAAGAAAGACTGCAGAATAACTTCATATTATCCAAACACTTCCTATGGATTTTACTGGTGAAAGATAGCATTAGACAAAGTTGGAATAGAGCCAACACATTTATTCCATTGCTATAGCACTATAGCAATAGCACTTAAGACTTATATACCGCTTCACAGTGCTTTACAGCCCTAAGTTGTTTACAGAGAGAGCAAGCATACTGCTCCCAACAATCTGGGTCTTCATTTTGCCAACCTTGGAAGGATGGAAGGCTGAGTCAATCTTAAGCCGGTCAGGATCAAACTGCTAGCAATCGGCAGAATTAGCCTGCAATACTGCATTCTAACGACTAACCACTGCACCACCACAGCTCCCAATTATTTCATTGAAACTATTCTAAGCTAGCCTCAGTATGGAATTCCTATGCATTTAGGAAAAAAATCTTCCAGGAAGCAAAAGGAAAGTGCTACATTATCCAAAAATCCCTTTCTTTAGCAACTTAGGTCCACAGCATAAAGTAATATTTATTTCTTTACACACACAGTACATACATATGCATAAGTATATACATTCATACATATAGTACATGTATATATCTCTGCAAACATATACATGCTGGTGCAGATTCTCAAATAAGCAAAGCTGACTCTGTAGGAAACACTGTTTTACAGTGATCAATATTACAAATGATAAGCATATATAAAAATTTAGAACCGTTGCTTCCAACTGTACAGCAGTACTGAGGGTACTAGATATATTTACTGGTATATGATTTTGCTGCTACTTCAGAATCACTTAAAATCCAATCTGGCTTACTCTATGTCAACTTTTCTTCAGGTTATTTTCATCTCCTTCACGCTATGTTTTACTACCAGCCTCAGATAGGAAATCCCAACTTTAGCCACTGGCCATTTAGTATTTAATTTTTTTTTATGCTTACATTGTGGCTATGAAGGAGTCAACCCAATCCTTGCTTTTTAAAAATAATATTTATCAGGTTTTGTCAATGTTG
>JANHJO010003123.1:60793-74505 GCA_032468235.1 Pseudoxyrhopus heterurus
GGCCGGCGTCTTGCCAGACCTGCCAATCCCCCTGCTGCAGCTGGCTGGCAACATGGGGAAGTTCCTTCCTGGCCGTTCCCAGCCAGGCCTGGTATTCTCTCCAGGCCAGCATCTGTACTGCGCATGCATACTGCACATGGCGCATGAGCAGTAGACATGTAGGGGTTTGTTGGTGGGGGTGGTATCCCCTTTGGCACAAATTTTGGGGGTGAAAGAAGGCCCAATGTGGTTCGTGACCCCCACAGGGACCATCTCTGGAGTGCAAGGTACGTGGCTGGCAAGTTTGGGCCAGATTGGTGGAGACATGGAAGAGCCTATTCGGGACATACCCACAAACATACACACCCACAATCTGTTTTATAGATATAGATAAAAATAAATAAAAATACCTTCCAAATTTGTCCTGCTACTACCAGTAGCTGTTGTGAGAAGACTAGAAGCTGAAGATGAATATATAACATACGCAAAAGGAATGATGATGAATGGGAGTTAAAGCATCCCCACAATGCCTCACCAATACTGAAATACAGTCACTGACCTGACCCTTCTCAAGGTCAAGCGGGCCAGACAAAGCCCTTGGCTTGATCAGAAGTTTTGTCAAGTGATAGTATAGGTTTGTGTGTGCATGTCTTTCTGTCCATTGGCATAGAACAACACCAAACCAGCATGGTGGGAATAGTTGGGAGTGGAGAGATCTAGTTCGAAAAGGGCTGGATCTGGCCGGGGGCTGCAAAGAAAAGCATTCTGGGGGGAAAATGCCCCAAGCAAGAAGATGCTGGGCAATGGTTCAGAATGCTGCCAGCTGCTCCATTCTAAGCCTCCTCCATCACAGTCACATCAGCCCCAGCAGAAAACATGCAGCTGGTTCTCACGCCATACATTCATACACACAAACACAGAGACCTGCAACATGAGAAGGGAACAAAACACAGACACACAGAACGTTATTTAGTTACAGAGAAGAAAATAAACACCTCCTATGGATACTACCAGTAAAGGAGATAAAAAAATTATGGACTACAAACTTTTCGTATCTGGACTAGTTTCATTGTTGAATGCTTGTCCTTTCATTATTCTTAGCCTGACACAGTGGAAAAGAAATTCAGATGCATTTCAGTGAAAGCCATATGCTAACTTCTTAGGTTTACTTAAATTCTTTATAGAATTTATCAGCTAGGAAAATTCTGGTATTATTTATTCTATACTGCACTATATTAAAAAGAACCAACATCTTCTGAGAATATTTGCTACATTTTTTAATCTGCTGCTAGCGGTCCTAAGTATGTATATTTGATGTCCAGAAATTTAACTGGCAACAAAACTAAATTCAGAAGTTGTTATTTGTAGCATTATTAAGTCATTTTTCACTAAGCCTTATCTCAATCAGTAGTAGTTAATAGTAGCAGTACTAGTAGTTTTATTAAATATATATTTATAATGAAATGTGGTACAAGTTCAACCTATTCTGGCTCGCAATGCATTCATTGTAAATCTGTAGGAGGGGTGTCAAGCTCACATCAGCACAGCAGCATCATGTGACCTATCGGGACATTTTTCCCCTTTGCTAAACTGGGCGAGGGTGTGGCCAGCCCATGACATATCCGGCCTGTGGGGCGGGAGTTCGACAGCCTGATCTATAGCAATCTCTGAATGTTGTTGATTGGAGCAGATATTTAACTAATTATTAAGTTAGTATACCAACTTTACTTCAATGAAGCCAATATGCATTATGTGAGGTTCTGTTTTATAATTAAAAGGTGCATGTGTGGTAGATTAGGCTTAGATTAGATAAATGAGTGCTAGAGCTTTACTGGAAGAATTTTCTAACTAGGGGTTTTTTGAATATAACTTTTGCTTCACATGCATAAGAAAATGTTCATAGCATATGCTGGACTGTGAAAATTAAAATACACTTAACATTTTATTAGGCAGACGCTTCTCCTATCCTCTTGTTTTCTCGCCCATTCTGTCTTGGAAAATAGCATTTTTCTTGCCTTAAATTCAGGGTGTGATTACACTTTTGCTAGCACCTCACTGGGCTTTTTACTGACTTGCTTTTTTACATTTGCTATCGCAATACTTAGTGAAGGCAAGGGCTTCTGTTGTGGCCACCCAACAGAGGCCACTTATAATTATTCCATGTTGCAGCTGTCAAAACATGGTTTGCTGTTTGTATTCTACAGTTCACCACAAGCATTTTGGATTTTTCTGTATGCTACCACAAATGCCTTTCCTCGGGGAAAAGAAAAAAGGAGGCTAAGGAACAACTCTTTCTAAAGACTTTTTTCTAAAACTGCCAGATTGCACCCACATAGTCAACCACTACATTTAAATCAACACTCCTCATGTGGTGACAGCCATCACACAGAGTGGTTTAAAGTGGTTTCTGTTGGGTGACCCATTGGATCATCCTTTCAGAGAGATTTCCTCACCTGAACAAAGAAATAAAATTACCAGCAGCAGATTGCTATCATTTTCATTTTAAAATTAAAGAAGAAGAAAATCCCTTTATTGAAGTACAGTATTTATTGAAATAGCAAAACAAATATAGATGCTATTTGTTTAACAAAGGATGCTGTTGATGAGAACATTTGTGGTTGATCTTCTATTCTTTAAGAATATTCTAACATTTCACTTCTTTTTCCTCAGCTTAAAGTGACATAGATCTGATCATGATGGAATTTGTTTATTTATGTGGCTTATAGGCTGCCCCACTCCCAAAGGACTCCCAAAGGACTCAGGGCGGCTTACAACATAACCAATTCTTACAAAAGTAAAACCACATCAAAATATACTCAAAAACAACAGTAAAACATTAGAAAAATATCATTAAAAACTCATAAAGCATCCTTAAAACATCCTTAAATACCTTGAATACCAGTTTCTCCAAATAAATCAGCATGATCTTCATGTTTTTTTTTTGCAATTTATGCATAGTGAACACAAAGCATGACTGTTTTGGGAACTGTGTCCATTGAAGGTGAATATCTTCACCTTGTGATTGATGAATTGGCATAATTCTTGGAATTATGACAATATGATTTCTGAATACACCAATGTTTACCTTTGCCACAATGAGATTCTTGTAAAATCTTTCACAATCACCCACATTCCATTGCAAAACCTTGGAAGACCAAAATTCCTAATTAAAATGATGGGAAATCCAATCTTCAATTCCAGTGTATTTGCTGGCAATTCAGACAGTTAAACTGAATCAAAAAAGTATGTTGGAAAATGAGTAGCATTAGCTCCTTCACTGATAGCATTGCATTAACAATATTCTTTCATCATTCCAGACAAGCATCTAATGCATATGGAATTGATTTTTCCTCATTATTTCATTGAGGGAAACCAAGATGAAGAACAGTTCTGCAGGACTGTCAAATGTTGGGTATATAAAATCTATACCTTATTCCATAAGTCATGGTGGTAATTCTGAAAATCTGAAGATAATTCTATTTCATCATTTGATGTTTCTGAATTCTGTTTTTCTCACCCCATAAGAAATTCTGAGTTCTATCTATATTCTATCTTCCTTCTCCCCCTACCCAACTGCATGTTTCTCTTCAATTGAAATTTGACAAAGATTCTCCATAAGTATGATTTTTGATACATGATTTCCTCACATCAGCATCATTTTCTCTTTTCACAATTGATAGAAGTTGATAGAAATCACAAAAGCTATATCCAAAGTGTCCAGAATACAGCTTCAAAGCTCTCCCTAATCATGGGGCTCTCATCTCAGACAATAAGCCTTACTTGATGAGGCAAATTTGAAGTACTGAAGTACTAGAGAGGGTTGCAAGCCCTGATAGGCGGTATATAAATACAGTGCTATTGCTATTGCTATTTTTTCTGATGTTACAACAATACAATTTTTTCTGATGTTTAATTCACTTTGAGGAGTATCTTCAACCTTGAATGACACAATGTTAGGTTTCGTTCTCCAATAATTCAAAAATCTCACATTGAATTACATCATTATGGAGTATTCCTTTCTCAATTCTACCCTGTCTTGTCTTTCCATAATGTAAATTTAAATAAATTTGGCTTGCTGATTGGAGTCTGGCATTAAATGTCTCATGTAATGATGGATTTGCCCTTGAATAATCACAGATGGATTCCATTCATTCCTCATTGGAAGAACTTCTTTGGCACCAAAAGATACCATTTGAAAGAGGCAGCTGTATTGTCTGATGTTCTTTCTGAACTCGTTTGCAATAGATTCATCATTGCTATATAAATTGACCAGTTCATTAGGTAGAGTTTGCAAATTACCTAGCCTGACCTTTCTCTTCATACAGCAGAAATTGGTGATTTCCTCCAGGGAACAGTCTAGTCTCTGCATTGATAGATAGTAGCACTCAACACCAAGACAGTTGGTTCATTAAGTTTATCCTATTTGCATCCTCTTCACCATGAGCCACCATCAAGAATCCCCCTATTTTCTAATGCAAATGCATTTAGATGATATTACCATCTAAAGAGGGGGATGGGGTACACAGTCCAGACTAACTGATGGTACCAATAATTTCTTTATATGAATCTTCCTATGCCAGCTGAAAGATTGCTCTATCTCTACATTGATTGAAAACTACTACCTAGATTTATCTACCGAGGTATTTCCCAGCTTTGCTTTTTGAGAACCATCAACAGTAGATTGATGGGATGATTGAGATATATTCTTTATACAGAGCATAAGTATAACTCCTAAATTAGCCTAAAGACCTGAATGACAAATAGATAGGGGCAGGGGGCTGTTAATGATTATTACAGTTGTGCTTATAAACCCCATCCCTCTGGAGTGGAGCCATGATGGCACAGTGGTTAGAATGCAGTACTGCAGGCTATTTCTGTTGATTGCCAGCTGCCAGCAGTTCAGCAGTTCGAATCTCACCAGCTCAAGGTTGATTCAACCTTCCATCTTTCCGAAGTCAGTAAAATAAGGACCCAGATTGTTGGGGGCAATATGCTGACTCTAAAATTGCTTAGAGAGGACTATAAAAGTACTGTGAAGCAATATATAAGTTTAAGTGCTATTGCTTTTGGGTGATATCACAACCATATGGAAAAGGGATTGGTTTTGCATCATAATGCTGCAATACATGCATCACTGTGACCCTTCTTGCCCCTTCATGCAGATACCAATGTGGTAATATTAGTCAGGATTCTGTAAACAGTATTAGAGATGATTCACCCTGTGTTTAAATGAGAAGAGAGTGAATTATACCCACGACTGCTCATTTAGAAGTTCTGGCTGCAGGAACAGCTTCATTTGAATGGATTCTATTCTCTTGCAGTTCCTGTACCCGTCAGCTCCTATGCCCAATGCCTATAGAACTGGGATATTTTCTAGAACCTGTGGGAAGAGCAAAGATAGGTCATTCATGTAGAAGAACTGGTGAAATAACAATGTTTTACAGTGACTCTAGGCAACTTACAAACAATAAAAACACAATATAGATTTTTTTAAATAAAAAATAATAAAAAAACAAAAAACCCTTGGTGACAACACATGATTAAATAAGTCAGTTAATGGGCTCTATCCCACAATGGGTTATCCAGGCCAGCTGGCAAAACCAAGTCCTCAAGGCTTATTAAGTATTGGAAGGCTGGATTTTCCTTCAGTAACAACATCATCACAACAAATATGGAAAACCTATATAAATAATGTAAATTGAAGGTAGTCCTCACTTAATGACCATTTGGGGTCACAATAGACCTTCCCAAAGCTACTTACAACTACTATAGTTTTTGAAGTTCCAATGGCCCCAACACTCACCCACCTACCCACACCTGTGGTCATGTGATTGCATTTTGGCTTTTTGGCAACCAGCTTGCATTTACAGCTGTTTGCATCATCAGTCACATGACTACAATTTTCAGTGTAGAAAGAATTTCAGTGTTTTTTTGCCAGTTTGCAGCATTTACTTTCCAGCAAAAACTGCTTCTGGGAAAAATGGACTCGCTTAATAACCGTGGCATTTGCTTAACACCACTGCAAAACAACAGCAGCCATAAAATCAGACACAGTCAATTACAGTTATAAGTTGAGGACTACCTGTAATCTTTATTTTCCCCTTATTTTTCCTCTAGGATTTATTTCTTATCAATTTGCAGCTATATTCCTAATGCTTGAATGTACCTTGTTACTATAGTCTAAATCAGAAAGCTTTGAATTATTTGTCTATTGCTATTGCTGTTAAAATTTAAAATTTCAAACATGGTAAATTTATTTCCAGAGAAAAATATTTTATGCAGACAGTTGGGGGCATTTTCAACAGCATTGCTTGCATTATGTAAATTAGCTGTAAATCGTTTCCCAATTTTGTGAGGTGCTTCAAATTTCTGGCACACACCATTCAGAAGTTAGTGAATACTGACAGCTATTATCAACATTTTAAAAGAGAATAATATTCTGCCTCCAAACCCTCTTTTCTTTTTCTTCTGCTCTCCCCCTTTCACTCTCTCCCGCTCTCTCTCTCTCTCTCTCTCTCTCTCTCTCTCTGTGTCAAGTATTTTGCACTAGACAGCCAAAGATGAAGAAAATCAAGAGCAGGCGGGATTGGGGGTGGCAGGGAGGAACACTTCCAAGTATAACATTAAAAGGTCTTGCCTTAAGACCATGGATTTCCTTTTGGGTACTTTCAAAGAATGCATCTTTAGTTCTTTTTGGCTGTGTGACCAGCAGTTGTGGGGTGTGTCTGTGGTTTTTCACTTCTTCACAGTGACTCTATTGTTCAGAAACTGAAGCCAATTTATGGAAAGAAATGGAATGTTTATGTAACTTACTGTGCTTTAGACACGAATTGAAAGAGAGGGGGGAAAATGTGATGGAGGAAGGCCAGTCAAAACAGGATTTTTCTTCCTTTCTGGACACAGATGTTGGAAAAACACAGCTCCGTCTTCATATTAAATCAAACAGCATTTCCATTTTTAGAAACTGTTTTTTTAATTAAGTAGGTCAGCAAAGCAAAACCATGTACTATTTGCTCCAACTTGTTTGTTTAAAAATGTGCCAGTGGTTGAGTGCTCTTGTCAGCCTTAGAACATCAGAGAGAAAGAAAATAGAGGCATTGAGAAGGAGCCACAGTGGGCTTCACCAATACTGTATCTACATTGACAGGCCCCAAAAATATAGTTGGCAGATTTCTGCTGTTCTGCAGATGTTAAGTGCCTCTTTAACTAGAAAGTAATTTCCTGGAGATGCTGTTTCCAGATTATCTGGGGTATATAGAAGTCTTTAAAAATAAAAGTCACATGAAAAAAAATGAGCACATAGAAATGTTTCATGTTTTGACATCTTTTAGCGCGTGTGTAGTAGGCAAAAAAAAAATATCACAGTGGCACAACTCTACGAAAACTAAAAGAGCATAGGAAGTAGTGATACTATGGTCCAATAAACTCAGGGTTGCCGGCATAGTTTGTCCAAAGCCTTTGCTAATCCTTCTGTTGCTTGCCATATTTCTCTAGATCAGGGGTGTCCAACTCGCGTCATCACAGTGTCGTCACATGACCTATTGAGACTTTCTCCCCTTTACTAAACCAGATGTGAGCATGGCCAGTGATTGAAGCATCCGGCTCACAGACCGCGAGATTGACTCTAGATATTCTATTAATACCTGTAACCTTCTAATTCAGTGATAGCCAGAGTGCCAACTTAATGTTCCATTATTAGAGGTTCTTATAAGTAAGGAATATTTCCAAAAGTGTCCTGAATTTTGACATCTTTACATACAGGATTTCAGTGTACATTTCATCTATGTTTGACCTTCTGTGATCAGTTACTATCTGTCCTTTGGTGTCCTTTAGCATACCAACTGTTGAAATCTTCTTCTGAGTTCAGAGATAGTTTGGAGAACTATCTTTGCTTTTCCAAGTCTGTTTCCCTCTTTGATGTCTTTATAAATGTTGTTGTAATATTTCTTTATGTGTCTTCTAACAGCTATCTGAAATTCTTTGTTCTGGTCTTCTCTTCTCTTCTTGACAATTTCCACAGTTCATTTTAACATTCCATTTGTTTTCTTCTGTTTCTTGGTCTTTGGAAGTCTCTTTCAACATTTATGTCAAACAACTTCTTTGATATAATTATGTAATGCCCCTTGTTCCTATCAATTAGGTTTAGGGCTTCAAAACAATTCCTGATGTCCTTGAAAGTGACGGATATGTGTGTGTGTGTGTGTGTGTGTATACACACATACATACAGAATAATATCATCAAAACTGGTTGAATTTCTTCTTTCACTTTGACTTGGAACTTGCACATGAGCAATTAATGATCTGTTTCACAGTCAGCACCTTACTTAACTGAGCTGTTCCACTGCTTGTGACATTGTGACGATAATATATTCAATTATATTTCTATGTGCTTCTGGTGATCATTGGATTCACAGTAATTGATAAATCATTTTCCTGCTTCGTTTTTCTAGGCCATGCTATCCAACTACATTTTCTTCTATATTATTTCCAATGCTCGTCTTCTGATCTCCAATCTTGCCTGCATGTTGTGTTGATTTGAGATTGAATTTGATCATAAAACTCATCGACCCAAATTTGTTCTGCATCATTGATTGGAACATAATCATGATATGAACAGGCCATTTGTGAAGCCTACTGATATTATTCATCATTGATTGCATTGTGCCCAAATATTACCCTTGGGATATCCTTCCGGAATATGAAAGCAATACTATTCATGCTTTTTATTATAATTCTGTCTTTGCAGCTTTGGATTTTCTTTTCCTGAATGGCACCATTAGCAACAAAACATCCCAAAGACTTTAACCTAGGTAGGTCATAAACACCATTAACTCTCCAAAATACCTACAGCTCTTCCTTAGTAGCACATTGAGTGCCATTCGATCTTTCCTCCATCTTTCTGTATCATTGCACAGGCTGGGGTAATCTTCATTCTTTGGGTGACCATGCTGAGATTATATATTCTTGACATACATTCCCAGTGTTCTTCCAGGACTACACAGACACGCACACATCACACACACACACACCAGTAAAGCAAAACTTGAGAGGGTCAATGTTATTTATCTTACCAGTATTGTCATTTGGAGAGATTAAAAAAGATTATATTTGGAAATATGGGAGAGGTAGATTATATATTTTGCATCTTTGAGATCTAACACTCTGTCATTCCCCAACTATATTCCCAACACCAGTATAAATGAATTTACACCTCCTCTGTGGCTGGCAGAAAAACTGCAGTTCTTTGGGAAACGGCTCAAAATGTTTTAAATGGGGATGGGGGAGTGAGGGAAAAGAAAACGAACCACTTTGATATGAAACATCCCCAAGGAATCATCCTATTAAGTATACAAATGGATGTTTCCCATGATCTTTATTTCTTGCATTCTTAACTTGTCCCTTCTTCTCCCTTGTGGCATCGTGATGTAGATTCGATTGAGATCACTGGCACAAGATCACTAGAAAGTGGGAATTCAATTCAGTATCTTTGAAGTAATATAATGTACTGTAATGCCTTAACTGTTGCCCGGCACTATTCCTTAGATCTATGAACAATTGGGTAAAAAGAATTGTAAATGTTTATTTTCTTATATAATAAAGTTTTATTATATAATTTTTTTAAAAAAGTTCAGTGATACTAAATAAACTATCTGGAAAATTATATCCAAAAGTAATTCCCACTTTGTGTAACATTGTTCACTGGGATTTCACCAGAAATCTGTACGCAGGATAGCAAAGCAAAATTATTTGGTCTGTATAAATACGTACATAGAGAAGAAAGATTACGATTAGCTACAGATTTCTGTTCTACTACACAGATCTTCAGCTATTTGGCTCTTTATTCCTGTCAGAAGCAAAGGGCCAACTGGTAATTCTCATTCCCACTTTGCAGTTATGAAACTAAAGCTGAGAAAAAGCAACTCGTTAGATCTATTTTTTGGGCCCCTGTTGAAGCTGCATTCTTAACTCAGGCCTGCTAAGTCCATCCAAGCCTTAGAAAGATCTGGCTCCAGTGGAAATGCTCCTGCTTCGTAACAGAATCTGCCTAATAAAACATTAATTTGCCATGAGGCCCACCAGTCAGACATCTGCTGGGCCTTTTAAAAGCCTCCCACTGCACTTCAACGTGCACATTTCAATCTTCAGTCATATATTCCATAGAGACTCCATCTGCAGAGGAAAACCAGTACAACACTATGTGGGGTTTCAGTTTTTTTGGCCTTTGCAAGTAAAATCTGAAAGCAATTAAAGCCGAGTGCCATGCCAAATCAGTTATGCCGGTAGGGCTGGATTTTCCCACAGAATTATTAGACAAGGATCAATTTGCATTCAATGCAGACTAGAACACACAAAGCATAAGCTTGCTCCAAGAAGACGCAAGCCAGCTTGCAGCCAGATTTCTTCTAGTTGTTGTTTTTAAAGGAGGAGGGGAAAGACTTGAACAAACAATTGTGAGCGTGATTTTGTTAGTATGGAGGCAGCGGTTTCTAACTAGTAAAAAACTACAGCAGGCAACAACACTGGACTTTTAAAGTGAGAGTTCCTGAGGCTCAAGATTATCTGAAAAAAATGAGCCTTAAAATTCTTTATTTTTCATCTCCGATGCAAGAAGGCTGGTTTTGCTTATTCGGTGTTACGGGGGGGGGGGGAAGGGGAAAGAGAACATCTCACATCATAGGCTTTTTTGTGCACATCAACCTCCTTTCATAAACTGTCAGTGAATTCTACCATTTGCACAATAAATGAAGCAAACGAAGTCTCAGTGCTCAAGCACTGCAAGAGCTACTTATACTCAGCATTTATAATTGTTCTTATATTCACTGCAAAGAAAATCAGAAGCTTCTTTCTATTTCTTTCTATTCTTTCTTTCTGTACTTTTGTCTGTTTTTTTATTTTTTCTCTTTCTCTTTTGCGTTTTTACTTTTTATTAGTTCATATTAGTTTTCATGCTCTCTGTAAATGCATACATTTATAGTACATTCTTCTTGTTGCCTGAAGCTTTTTATCCTTTTATCCTTGTCCCTTCCTGGCTATCTCTTCACTTTCTTCTGAAAGACATTTATCTTTTCAAATTTGGGAACAGTTTTCTTCTTCATGTTTTACCAGGTCTTTTATTACTTCCCATAATTCCCCAGGTTGTTTTTTGCATAAATAAAGTATATGGATTATTTTCCTTACATAGAATTTATATTTTAACAATATTGTCTCCAGATCAAATTTACTTGACCCTTCAGTTCTTGAAGGGTCATATGAACTACCTATATATGAACCAATCGCTCATGGTTTGTTCTACAATCTGTGCATTCTGCTTCCTATAATACTTGTTTGGCCCATAATTTTTGTTTTTTAAAAATAAAGTTATACAAATTCTTGGGCACAATTTTCCTGAAATCTGTATTTTAACACAATTTTGTACACCTACACATTTTACAACCCATTTCCCCATATATCATGCATTCTATAGATATTATTTTCACAGATAAATGGAGTTGTAAAAAATTCCCATTGGCATTCTTTTTAATGAAAAGAGGCCCCCAAATACATAAAGTATATAGATAATTTTCATATATATTTTTAACTGGAAAACTGCATCAAACTTTGGCAAAATGAGAATACCAAATGAGAACCAATTTCACTTCAATAATTGGTTTGGAAAGTATGAATTAGATAAATTTCCATTAAAATGCAAAGCCAATAAAATTTGTCTCCATTCCTTCTGTTCACACAGATGGCCATCACACTGTACTGAAGAGAAAGGTGTATTTCCAATAGAAAATTCACAGCAGTATAGGGTTGCCATCTTTTTTTACCCAGCAGGAAATCTATTTCTTTTGCAGGAATATAACAGACATGGATTCAATTGGTAAAACATTTCCCAGCATGACAACAAATGTCATGGAAAACTACAACTGCTAAATCTCCATGTGTCATACATTTGTGGTACAAAGATAAAGAAAGCCTGCCAGAAAAATAAAAGTGTGGGGTTGTTTTTTTTTGGTGGACTAGCCATATGGGAGCGTCTGTAATGAACTACCCTTCAAAACTCTGGGAATTAATTTAAAATAAAATAAAAGCCAACTGACTTAAGTATTATGATGAGATATACAAGGCCTTCATATCCAATGAGTACTGTAGGTAACTCAATTCTCCTTAATTTGGCATTGTCCTAGGTATGTAGAATACAGGATTACAACATAAGTAGCTATAACAATTCAAGTTGCAAATAAAGCATTTCAAAAGCCTGAAATAATGAATAAGAAGCAGTTAACTATACGCAATGGTGGGCTGCAACCGATTGAACAACTGATTCTGTGAGCACGTGCACACAGCGTTCAAAATACACCAATTTGAAGCTTAACTGCTTACCTTCTAGGGCAGCCCCGGTAAGTAGAACAGCTGAGGCATGGAAATCCGCTGTGCTGCACGAATCAGCTGAGCAAGAAAGATGAAAATATAGGACAGGATAGGACAGGGGCAGGTGGGTGGGGCCAGCTGATGGCCGGAACTACCAGTTCGGTAGAACTGGTCCGAACTGGCATCAGCCCACCACTGACTATATGGGTCATTCTTCTACTTTCAAACCCTAGTCCTTGAAGCTAAAACCAAGATCAGCAAAATGTCCAGAGATTATCTCAAGGTTTCCATATAGAAAGGACAGGAATCGTATGCAAAATTATTTCAAAAGAGAACCATCTACTCCTGGTCCATGTGACATAATAAGGATAGTTTTGCAGAGAACCATGGAGTAAGTTTTTGGCAAGATGGCAACTAATGGCTATTGTAAAAGAGAAGCAGAGAAGCCGAAAGCTACTCTTTTGTAGACAAAGTAGGGGCTTTTGCTGTGCTTTGATTGAGACAGACATTTAGGGCCAAACTAGATGCTGATTTTGACACATAGAATGCCATTCACTATTAGGTGTAGGGCAATTAAAATATAGCCAATTTGGATAATGTGGGATAGGTCCAGTGGCTTTTTTCTTCTTCTTTTCCTTAATTTCTTTTTGATACTTGGGGAGGGGGGTACAGTTACTGTTTTGCCAGAAATGAGTTGGAAAGGAGTAGCCATGCTTTCTCCCAAATATCGCTATGGAAGATGGCATTATTAGAAGCACTGCCATCATCATTCCCAAGGAGAAAAATGTTGCCTATTTTAAAAAAAACTGCCTTTGGGCATTACACATGTTAAATTATGAGCCTCTGAAAGTGGAAAGATTTCTCTAGTATCTTTATTTCTTTTGTTGCTTACCTGCATGTTTAAGAATGTGCCCAAAGTCCTCGATTCAGAAATTTCAGAAAGTAATGTATGCAAAAGTATGTATTATTGGGCACCATGGGCCTATAAGCTTTTTGACAGCAATTATTATATTTTTTGTTATTAATGTGGCTTTTTCATAGCAAGTAAAGTGACAACATAATTTCATCCTTGCGTGTGGGAATGTGCTAAACAACAAATCTCATCCTCTTTAGCTACCTTGATAATGCTTTAACCCAACATATTTGAAAATCATATAGTTGGGAAAGGCTGATTATTCTACCTGCTTTACTAGCCTTTGCTAACTGCCCAAGTATGCCGAGAATTTCCTAAATAGCATTTGCAGCTGATCTGAACGGCACTGCATTTAAGAATGCTACTGTTATGTATTGTATATAGTAAACATAGTTTCAGTTGAAGTTCTCAGTCTGGTCCTCTGTTGGAGTGGGAGGATACTTTCTCCTGATTGGTTGTTTGTCTG
>JANHJO010003123.1:86344-96635 GCA_032468235.1 Pseudoxyrhopus heterurus
ACCTGGGGGTCACGCATGCATGAATGGGGAGGCTGCCGGGGGGTACACGCGCATCCACAGCTGTTTTTCTGCCCTTTTTTTCCTAGAAATCCCGGGGGTCATGCGGGCATGCACGGGGGCCCATGCATTGCATCGTGGGGGGCACATGGGAGCACGTGCACGCTTATGCACGCGCGATTTGGCATACAAACTGAAAAAGGTTCGACATCACTGGACTAGATGATAATACGGTCCCTTCCAACTCTGTTAATCTGTTAACTTGAATCTGTTAGCTTTTCAACCTTGGCAACTTGAAGATGTGTGGACTTCAACTACCAGAATTCGTCAACTAGCATGTTTTCTGGCAATTCTGCAAGTTGAAGTCCTCACATCTCCAAGCCGCCAAGGTTGAGATATACTGTTCTAAGTCATTTCAGTGGATCCTTCAAACTCTTAAAGGTTTTCCAGAGACTATACAAAAATACTTTCCCATTCTCCATTATTAGGAAGTTTCAATGAACCAATTGTTTCCTAGAACAGGGGTCTCCAACCTTGACAACTTTAAGACTTGTGGACTTCAGCTCCCAGAGTTCTAGGAGAACTGTGGGAGTTGAAATCCCCAAGTGTTAAAGTTGCCAAGGTTGGAGAGCCCTGTACTAAGAAATCTCTTATTTTAATTCAATACATCTGTATCTCCTCACTAAAACAGACTATAAACATGAAAAATATTTTCCTCACAGTAGTCTGGGGATTCCAAGCCAATTTCAGTTCAGGAGGGAGGGTTTTACTGGAACAACCTGGCTGGTAAATCTAAAATGGGCAAGTTGACAACATACAATGTGCTTATAAACAATGTTCAAATTAGGAAAGCAAAACTAAGTTCAACTTATATTTAGGAATGCGGCAATGCTTTCAGAATATACAATTCATGTACAAAACAAAACAGTATTATAAAATGTTCTCGGATAAAACGGGGCATTGGTGTCTTTAGCTGTTCTAAGCAATTAAAACTATACCAGTCACATTTCACTTGCTCAAATATTTGCATAAATGTTTTCTTGAAGGCAAAAAAGGAAAAAACAGAGTTAATTTTTTTAAATGAAAAGGTTTTATAATTTTAATAAATATATATCAAGAAAAAAACACACTTTACTACAACATCACCTTAGTATACAAATATCTAAATATCTAAGCTTAAAACATTCAATGTTTGACATATATTGGAAAGAGAAGAACAGATCTTTCTGTTCTCAACTGAATCTAACACAAGAAAAGTCAACTTTAAAAAAAAAATTGGTCCATGTGGACAAATGACTAAATGATCCTACTCATACACTGTATGAATGAGACCTATATTTAATATTGATAGCAATAATAAAAATGCTTTTGTCTTGGAGAAAAAAAGGTGGGACAACCTTTTAAAATGTAAATGTCAGCCTTGTAAAATTTCCAATTTTAGCATATACCAATTTTATATTTAATTCTCTATAAGCAGGACCTATGGGCACATGACATATACCTGTGACATCGCAATACAATGGCTACCATGGGAGAGAGAATCTTGAATATTCATACACGAGACATTTTATGTGTCATAGAACCATTAAAAATGTGTGAGTTGACTCAATCAGCTAATCCCTGGGGAATGGATTTAGATACAAGGAGACACAGACTTGCCTAAAGTTAAATTAACACCATTCAAGACTGTTAGCCAGATGGTTAGCTAATTCCTGTCTCTCCTAAGATAATGCCAAAGTCCTAGAGAAGTCCTGTAAAAAAGGGGGGAGGCTCTCTATGCATTCCATTTCTGTAGTTATTCTGGCTTTTAATCCACCTCCTTGTTGCCACATGTGTAATAAAGAATTAGCAGAAATGGATGGGATCTGGGTAAGGAACTCCCTCACCCTGAATCGTAATGATTTGAAGTCTGTGTGGGTTTCTTATTTTTTTCACTCAGTCTTTGAGAAACTGGAAGGGGAAGCAAAGCAGGGGCTGAGAACTTCCCTGACTCCTTTTGCAGCAGCTAGCAGGATTCTAAAATTGTCCACATTGCACAGATTCATTTAATTTCATTCAGCTGCTGCTGACACATCATAGTATAGGTCTGTTATTGGGGAAATGGGGTGGATGATTATTTATGTCATGAAAACAGACTGCAGAATCTTGGTCAAAATAGCCAGTCACAAACAAAAGATCGGGGCTCTCAAACTCACAGCCTGCGGGCCAGGTGCGTCACACGCTGGAAATCTTTGCATTTCCTCAGTACAGAAAAAAGTTGAAGACAGCCTCGTGTCATGTAAATGACACTAAGGAAAGGTGACCACACAATGCATTGCAGGGCCCTTTCCTGGCTATTGGAGCTGAAATGTTTCCCAACTAGTTCATTTGACTGGTTCCTGGTCCTCAGATGTAGAGACAAGGAAATTAAGCTCTTCCTGATGAGTCTTTAGCAACCAAACTCTACTTCAGCAGCCTCCCTCTATATCAGGGCAAATCAAACTCACGGCCCATGGGTTGGATGCGTCACATGCTGGCCACACCCATGCCTGGTTTAGTGAAGGGGAAAAAGTCACAATACGTCACGTGACAACACCGTGATGATGCAAGTTTGACACCCTTGCTCTATATTCAGCAGAATAGCAGAATAGTGCTATGAGATATCCTAATCTTTAATTAGGGATGTCTGCAGGAAGGGGAAAAAAGTCAAGATGGCAGCCTTGACTGTGCAATTAAAAACACTGTCATGACTTTTCTGACACAGTCACTACTACCTTCCTAATCTGTAGCTTTCTTGCTTGCCAGATTCTTATAGGAAATGCTTGGTTCCTGATATAGGTATATACTAATAATTATAATTTAGATTTCTTAGACTATAAAACTGTGCTAATTATCTGGCATGGATGCAGTGAACTTAAATCTGTACTTCTAGTGAAAATTAACTCTTTCTCATGGTTTTTATTTGGATATTAAGAATGTTCTTTCTATAGCAGTAAAAAAATTAAGCACATTTTTAAGACAGATAGCGTGTCTTAAGGAAAAAATATATATTGAAGTTACCCTAATAGAAAATGCTACTTCTTATCCAATCAAATATGTAGTTGCTTCAGGTTTTTTGTGTATGTTGCACTAATACACAACTTATTGTCCAAATTGACTGGAGCCATGTTGGTCTAACACATTCTAAGTCCAAAGCAAACTATATTATGGTTTACTGTAGATTTGAACCCACACTGTACATATCATGTTGGTGAAGGGATTAAAAAGAAGCCATACACTTAGCATCAGTTAGTAGGTAGTTTAGCTAATTTCTACCATTAAAAAGTACATATTTCAGTTCCCAGTATTTGCAATTTAAATTGCTTCTATATCAGACACCAAATGAAGGGAGGAAAACTGTATTTTAACCCTGTATTGTCTATTCTGACTAGCAGTAATTTTCTGTCAGACTTTTTCTTAATTTATCACCTTATATCTTGAAGAAAATGAAAAAGAAAAAGATTTTTTTCTATGCAAAGCATATTCTATACAAAGGAAGCAGCAATCCATTCAAGAATTCATGTTTTTCATAATTAATTGAATCAAAGATGTTAACACAGAATAACAGGAATTATTAGTTATACGGTAAGGCCTAGGAACTGAAAATTTTTTTATAATTGTTTGAATAATTCATCTAGCTGTAGAGAAAAATGAAAATATTTTTAAGGGGGTTAAATGTTGTTAATTCTATTAAAGCATAAGTTGGATCCAAATGAAAGTTTTTCATTCATTTCTGTAAAAAAAAAAGGGCATGATGCAGCAGTAATGAACTAAGCTGAAATTATGATTGCTCCTACTTCAGCCAGACCTTTAAAAGGTGTGATGTAATAATGATTATTCCCATTTATTGATTCCTTCAGCTATAAAAAATTATATTTAAATGGAATAAAATTTATTGTGTGCTTTACCTGGAATTAAAGATCTTGAATTTTAGACAGAATATCTTAAAATGAAAAAATTCCAGAAACAATCCAAATATAATCTTAATAATTGAAGATTATCCCCCTCTTTCTCCAAGATTATCTTTAAAAAAAAAGATTGAAACTCTTACATTCATTTCAGATAAAAATCTTATATCACCACATCATTTATTAACATTGTGCTTTTTTCCAAATAAAAAACCCTACAATTATATGAAAACCCAGTACATGCTCTTTACATTTTTCTGAAAAGAGAAAATGACGTGAAACAGAGTAAAATATAAAGCATGCCACTGGTTCATGAACTTCATTATACTAGAAAGAAAAAGGAAAAAAAAAATATCAAAGCAACAGACAGTTGCCATAGAAATATTCAAAGAGCTAATGCTTGTTTACAAGAGACACATCTCTATTGTTTTTTTTCCTTCAATCCTTTCCTTAAAATGGCAAATCAAAAAGCGACTGAGCAAAAAGAATGAATAGCGGCAGTTGAATAGGAAATCAAGCTTTGTATTTCAAAGGAGACAGAATTCTAATAATATTTGATCCACCCTGTTATTATTTTTTCCTGTTTAGGTTACATCCCTGCTATAGCTGTTTTCTTAAACTTAATTTTCACCCTGGAAAAATTAAGATTAAAAATAAGGCACCAAAAAATCTCTGCCATTATAGCAATAAACCACTATAAGGCTTGTTCATTCTTGCAGCTTAGCTGAAAACTGTGCATGTGCTGGAACTGTGTGTAGCATTTCAAATTGAGTCTCCATAAAAAGATGTTACTGTACCCTATCAATAAAACCAGACTTAAATACATTAGAATAATGTCATTTCTGGACCATAAAGTGGGCCTATTCCGTTTCATTTCTATGCAGTCTTTCTCACAGCCATTTTGATGGGCAAAATGTATTCTTCCTTTCGCTGGTAACAATTTGCTTATCAAATGTATAATTAATTGATAAGCATAAAGAAGATTCCTCTTAATTCATGCTAGGTTCCCAAAGGGATACATGAAAGGAATTGTATTTTCTCCATCTGGTTTATTGGTTCTTCTAGTGATGGAAGTATACAATGCAACTGTGCTCTTTGTAAGGATCCCATGTATTTATAAATAGCTCATGATGCAGACCATACATACGCTTTGATGGATTCTGCTCCACAGTCACTGAAAGTATCCATGAAGCTTATGACACAATTGTACCAGTTCTATAAAAGCATAAGAAAATTGATCCAAACTGATTTTTTTCTGATAATGTCAACACTGTGCTTGCTTCTAAACTGAAATTATTCAGAAGATGGCTCATATTTTATTTCCTTTACTGCAGCAAATTTTGCTACCTGGTAAACACTCCCTTTTTCGTAAACACTTCTTCCAAGATTCATTCATGTTGCTCTTGTCATCGTGACCCATCTCAAAATAATTGTAATATTTGTTTTTACATTCTATGACATGATCACTTTTCATAGATTCCCAGTCTGAAGCATGTTCTCGATCTATATCATGGCCTCCTTTGTCATTACTGAATATTGACTTGTCCTGATTACCATGTGGCCCAGCATTTGTAACGAAAATTTCATTGGCATGTATATGTTCGTCACTCCTGTAAACAGGGGAACTGTTGCTACCATATTCCACTTGTTGGGAACAACTTGGTAAAGATACCGAAGTGGCGGAATTCCCCACTGCGGAATTAGTAGATAATGGTAAACTTAAATAATGGCTGCCACATTCTTGATAAAAACAGCATGTGTGGATCTTTTCACAGTCCTCCCGTGCCATCCGAAGACGCTTCCTATAAGGACAGTCATGAGACATGAACCACTCTTGACTTGAAGTACCTCCAAAAGAGCAAGTAGGAAAGCACCAGTTGTTTTGCATGATAATCTCTCCATGAATTTTTTTCATTAAATTATTTATGAGAACAGATCTCCTTAGGTAGACTTCAGGGTCATCAATGTACTTCAGTTTTTCCAAAGACATGTAAAGAATATGTGCCCGCTCCTCAAATACAGAGATTGTCTAAAATGAATGAGAGAGAGGAAATAATAAAAAATGAATGCAGTATTAATTAACTTAATCATGCCACTGAGATTTTATCCATCCATGCATCATATAGTATTTGGGCAACTGAGTCTCTTTGGCTTAGAAGTTTAGATCATCTTTTATCTTTATCTTTTATTCATTTTATTCCAATTTATTTGATCATTGTGAGCTACCCAGAGTCAGAACTGCCCTATTAAAGAGGCAGCATGCAAGTTTAATAAATTATTATATTATTATGGTTAAGGAGTTCTATTGTTGTTTATTGTCCATTATTATTCAACTCTCACAAATCTCATCAGGAGCTGTGAGGCTTAGTAGTGAATATATTTAACCTTATCACCAAAGTAAGACTTCCTAAATGAAGGAAACTGGATTTAGCTAACAACTGAAAGAAACCACAGTGCTTGGATGCTTAGAAATTCATTACCAATGCAACTTTGAAGAGTCCTTTTAACCAAAATGTGCTACTAGAACAATATATGAAAAAGTATAATAATTTTAGGAGCCAGTTTTCTTCTGGAGATCTGGCTGGCACCAAATCTGATGTCTTTCCATAAGACTTTCAAGATGGAGCTGTTATGCAGGACAGTTAAACTTTAATATTATTTTACTGATTATAACAGAGCCTTGGTTGTTTAATGATACTTTGTGCTATGTCTTGATGGTGAGCTTAATTGTATACATTTTAATGTATGCTGTAAAATGTTATCATGTCAGATATGGCAGTATATACATTTAATAAATAAATAAATCAACTATTAGTAGGTTTGGTGCTCAATCTAGTATTAATTACATACTGTAATTTTAGAAAAGCAACAAAAATAGTAGATTATAAAAATTTGGGATTACATGTACATACGCTAATTCATGTGTTATTCAGGATTACATGTACATACACTAATTCATATGTTTCTATGTAAAAATGTCATTATAAAATTTCAGCAACAGGTAAAGTAATTTTAAAAAGAATTAATTGTTCACTTCAAAACCAGATTCAAAGTAATAACTATTACTTATAGTTATAAACTAATAAATATCTGGTAGGCTGTTTCATGATTGCTGTAAAACTATCTACTGGTCTCTGTTCTAGTTCCTATAGGAATACTTTCTATTTTCCAAAAAGAATCACTATTACTTTTAGCAACCTTACTTAGTAAAAAAAAAAAAAAGTCATGGTCTAAATGAACCGTGAATTCTAACATTCCTTGGCGAATGAATTTTGAATTTCCAGATGTCCAGGCAATATAACAACCTTGCAATGTTCTCCTTATCTCTATTATTACAGGCTGGAAAGAGAGAAAAAAATCAGTCCCGAGGATTGTTACACTGGTGTCGAATGTCATAATGAGATACTTATGAGAAGAAGAAAGAGATAATGGAGAACAGAACAGGTGAGAGAATCTGTGCAGCTATGCAGTAAAGTACTATTGCACTATAGTGTTGTTCTGTGAAGCAATTTCTGTGTGTTTGTGTGAGTGTTGTGTTAGTTCTCTCTTGAATATTAAAGTTTTCAGACAGTGCATCCAGAAACATGTTCTGTATCACTGATTCCTAAACAAAACCATAAAATAAAGCTTTGTCTTTGCAGAAATTTTGCTTTTGTTTTAAATTAGCATCTATACACAATTAACACAATGATAGTAATTTTACTACCTATCCCAATAAAGAAAGCCAGGTGAAAAGAAACTTTTATGTCACTGAGGGTTTTTTAAAATCACATACACCCCCTCCCCCATACAGAGTTAAGTATAAAGCAACTGCACTATTGATATTGTTGCTGTACATTAATTGTTGCTGTTATGATTATCATCATCATTATTATTAACATGGATGCTGAATATCTGAATGGAAGAAACCCCAGAAGGCTTTTCTATCATCTTTTTCCCTCAAACACCCTTCTGGAAGGCTATGAAACTTCTTCAAGCAACACAGGATGCTGGCCGTGGAATTCTGAGAACTGGAAGTCCACAAGTCTTAAAGTTTCCAAGGTTGGACATCCCTGGTTTATATGATCACAGGGCCAGAGTAGACCACTCTTACTTGTCGTTCAATGCAAACTTTTATACAATGCTTGTTTACTTTAAAAACAATGTGCTCCCTACTCAAGTCTCAATGTGGTTAACTACATTAAACCAAAATTGCACAACCTACTGCCATATTTCATCAAGATTGTCATTTATGATCTGAGCTACATTTTTTTCTTCACTTTTTATGTGTTTATTTTACCATCATGAGTTTTTAAGATCTTGGCAGGTTGGACTCTATGACTACTTGTTGGATAATACAACTAATCCAATAAAGATTTTTTTCCTCAATATGGTTTACATGACCCTGTTTATCTATTCTGTGAATTTGAGGCAGTATTTTTTTAACAGCAGAATTTTGTTCTGGAGGAAAAGGATTTTGTGCCACTTGAAGTAGGAACTTTATTCCCTGTAGCTACTCATCACTCTAGCACAAGATTTTTTTGAGCAAGCTAAACATAACCATGCTAATAATTAAGATCTCCTGTCATTCTCATAACTTCATAAAGATAATGGTGCCTCTACTTTAAAATGTGAGAGAGAAAACAGGGTGATGGATATTGTTTTCTAAAGGTTTAATGAATTGGCCTTATTGTATTGGAATTTAAATTGGCTCATCGGGTTCATAAGACAGAACTTTTGTGTCTTTATCTCCATATAACAGAATGCTATTTGGTCCATTTCTTTCCCTCATTATGAGTAAAAAGTAACATCTGGATTAGGAGATCTTAGATTTATAAAATAACACAAATTTGTATAGAATGCTCAGGTTTGGCCAGTCCTTTAGAATAGGCCAGACAACTTGGCCTAGAAGTTAGATTTTATTTTGTTTCTAAAAGACAGTAAATTGCAATTTTTTTCCAAGTTATTATTAGACGTCTAGAATTGGATTGCTTGCTTCAAATTTTATATCTCAATCAGAATACTGAATTCCTGTTCCCTACCTTGAAAATAATCAGCACTAGCCAAAGGTACTGAGTGCATTTATATGTCACATGAAAGCAGGTATGGTACAGTAAACTAACATTGGGAAGAAAAGATGTGTCAACTATAAACCTTGATTTGAGACTCCCAGACAAAGCTAGAATGGGATCCAAGAACAATCCATGCTTCCAGCTCTGGCCCATATATCACAGTGAATATATCATAGAAAGAGCATCTGTGGGTTTACTTAGCCATTTCTGGGCCAAGAAGAATCAGGTAACAGCATGCATCTGCATGTTTTTTTGTACATGATACACCAGGACTGTTCCAGGTTCTGGCTTTCTATAATGTAGGAACATAGCCAGTATTATTGGTCATCTCTGATTTATCTCTGATGCCTCCCATGTGCATCTTGCTTCCTTTCTTGCCATCTTTGTTAAGGTTTAAGTCGATTTTAGTGTTCATATCTATTATTTTAATGCTTTAATATTTTATCTTCTTGCTTTTATTGATTGTACACTGCTTAGAGTTATCTCTAGGTGAGATAGGCAGCATGTATGTTTAATAAATAAATAAATTTACATGCAATGAAAGGTGGGTTCAATATTTTGAGTGAGAAAGATTCTATACTCAACAAACCATAAATCATTTGTTCAATGATCATTTATGAACAGCAGAGGGAAAAATTACATTCTCAAGATGCCAAGACATTATTAATTTGATACAAAAGAATTGCCCAGTCCAAAATTTCTTCATTAAAACAGAATTGATAGCAATAAAGAAAATAAAAGAATCGACCAGTTCATATTAACATTTTACAAGTTTAGAAAAAGCAGGCATACTTTTTTTTTCAAAAACATATTACTATTTATGGAAACTGAAATGCATTGCAATCAAGCAAACAGAAATTACACAATTTTAAATCAGAAACTCAGAAGTAATAGCTTTTTTGAAACTTACTTTGGGTGTACAGTTACTGAGTGGTGGTTGAAAATCTTCTTCTTCCACATACTTTCTTTTAAAATATGTGATCTTAGATGGTGCTACAGGGTTTGGATTTCCTCTGTGGTGTAGTGCTGTGGGAAATAGATTACATATGGTGTAAACTGCGTCTGACAGGTACAAAAGACCAATAAAGGAGAATGTTTGTAGCTCAGAGTTGAAATGAAGGATCCTTGGTGTTCTCTGAGCTTTGTTGTTTTCTTGCAGATATTTCATTACCCAAATGAGGTAACATCATCAGTGCAAAAAATACAAAAGAAAAAAATATTCCAGCTTATCTTTACTGCTTTGAACATATATATGTATGTGTGTGTTCCAATGCAGTAAAGAGAAATAGGAATCTATCTATCTATCTATCTATCTAT
>JANHJO010003123.1:128249-139549 GCA_032468235.1 Pseudoxyrhopus heterurus
AATATAATAATATAAGATATTAACAGAGTTGGAAGGGACCTTATAGGTCATAAAAACCACCACTGCCCCATATGCAGTACTTAAATTCCTTAATCAGAAATAGTTTTCTGCACATTCTGAGCTTAACTTTTTCTGGACAAAATCTATGACTTGTCTCTCTCCTAAAAATTTTTTACAGTCAATCTTTGAATGAAAATCCTTCAAGTATTTGCATGGATATAAAAATGTAGTGCGGGCCTACCCGTATTAGTATTTACATGGCTCTCTAAGATCAAGTCAGAGGATATTTCCTGACTTCCATGCTATCTGTGAGCCGTTTAATTGGAGTACCAAGATTTAAATCTGGGGTCTTCTGCATATAAAATTCCCTTTCCTAGTGAACAAATGGTCTTTCTAACAGGCAAATTTACATGTAGCAAAAATCACTAAAACTAGAAGAACGATAGATCATATTCAAGAGGTTGGGTGCCATAACTTGGCTTCCCAATCTTTCAATTAGCAGCAAAATGCTAAAAATATTTTTGGGGGGGGGGCTTTTTTTTAACCTTTGTATTTTGAAGCCAGAAATTGAATCTGTGAGGCAAACCACTTCCATTTCTACCTTTAATCTCATATGAAGCAATCCCAAATCTATTGTCAGCATTAACACAGCCCAACTTCAATGTCATGAATTCAAGACATTTTTTTCTTTTTAGAAGATAGCTTTTTTGTGGGAATGGAAGAGGTTTTGCCTCATTCTTTCATACATAACCTTAATTTAATGGCAGCAGTTTATAAAAATGCCACCAAAAATCAACTATTTTAACTCAAGATTTTGGTGGCACAAACATTACTTGCTCAGGAAACCAAATGACACATTGAGAGACTGTCTGGGCCCATGCAGGACTGAGAAATAGGATAATTTAAAAAATAGTTAAATTTAAAGCAAAGTCAATCATATATCTAAAGTTTCAAGATTATCCAAAACTGGTACATTAAAATGTATCACTTCCAAAGACACAGGGTGACTTGTATAAGAATCTGAAATTAATGAGCATTGCACATGAGCCTTCAATGACATTCTAAAACAGGGTGTTAAACTCACGTTGTCACGGCAGCATCACGTGACGTATTGGAACTTTTCCCCTTCGCTAAATTGGGCGTGGGCATGGCCAGTGCATGATGCGTCCAGCCCATGGGCCGGGAGTTTGACAGCCCTGTTCTAAAAGATCTTTTTAAATTATAAAGTCTGATCCATATGATGCTATTGTGTGGATATGGCCACAATTCTACTTTCTTTGATAGTTCTTTTGCCATACTACAAATATGTATAGAATTTCTATAAAGAAATCAAGAAATCTACTTTTGGAAGTTGTCAAATTCTATCAACGAACGCATATGTTATTTTTAAGAGTTATTTCCCTGGTCATTTTTATTTGCTGCTTCTCCTGCCATGTAATTAATATTTTTATCAATTGGACAAAGCAATTTAATCTAGGTGCCATCACATGTATAGTATTTCAATTTCTAGCATCTCTAGTTAGCATACCCAATAATAAAATGAGATGGAAGTTGTAATCCAATAACATGAAAGATATTAAAATGGAGAAAGATAAACTAGAATATGTAGACATTTCAAATACTTATGTGAACTAATTGTTAGCATGGGGTATGCCTATGTGAGGATCTGTGAGACCAAATTCAAAGGAGCAACTTTATGGGGGTAGCTAAACAAGATAGCTTTAATCAAACTCACCAAATTGTGAGTTGGTGCAACCCGATTCTGATCCTGGAAATCATATATACCGTAGATATAAATCATGTTCTTCTCTTATGCATTTACCCCAATGACCAGTACCCTGAAAGTGGCATCAAAAGGTTCAATCTCGAACTAAGAAACATCTAGTTCTGAGTAAAGTGTTTTGCAGACTTATTGTTTTACTAGGAAGCACACAACTGTCTATTAGGGCTAGTCCAAGTGAGGTGTGGTTAAAGGCAAGACTGACTCCATCTCCAGAGTGATAGATGTAGTATTTCAAAAGTACATGTATGACCAACTAAATAATCAAGCTGCACAATTCTGAGAGCTGAAGTCCCACCTAAATGAATGTGCTGCACAATTCTGAAAGTTTTGAAAGAAACCCTAACCCTAACCCTGCACATGCAGGGAAGGTGATATAGATAGGTCAACATGGCTTACCTATATCAAAAAAGCTGTATGTAAAAAAAATATTTTAGGACATCAAACATATAAAATGTGTGCTTTATCAATGAATCATCTCATGACCCATTCAGTTGAAAATGATACTACTAAAAAAAAAGCAGTTTATATACAAAACCTTACTGGCAAAATACTCTGATCTAACAGAAAGGGGGACTTGTTTGTAGAAATCCATAACACATACACCTCAGTAATAAAAGAAACAAAAAAGATCACATTTATACAATGCTGTACTGCTTTGATTTTATGTCATTTTGGGAGTTTTGAATTCACTAGGTCTGGCCAATATCTTGTAGTAAACTTTAAGCTGTTTATAGTATAATCCTATAGAAAATAACACGTTTTCCATTCCTGGTACCCATCCAATGTTTTATGCCAAATAAAAGGTTTATTATGTTTACAAGGCCATCAAACATTATTTATGTATACATTGTAATTTCCAAGCAAGGTGTATACCATTTCAAAATTAAGACAAAAGTATTGACATGACAGTGGCAGAAAAACAAATATATATTTTTAATCGCTCCACATCTATCTTGCTTTCCAACAAAATAGTTTAATAGTTGTGTCTATGATAGACTATATTTTAAAAAGAAAAATATAGAGGAACAATTCAGACTAAGAAACTTTCAGAATCAGGAATTTCCTGGATCATAATCACAGTTTTTCATCATTACTTTCTTCTGTAAAAATACTTTATCCATTCTTCAAGGCACTGTGATGTTGCAAGTCATAATTCTAAACATGCATTTCAGAAGTAAATGCTTTATGGTAAGCAAGTTTGGAATTGAAGCTAAAATCCATAAATAAAATCCAAATGCTTAAATTTTAACTGAAATGCAACCTAGTAAGGATTTTCAAAATACAAAACAAGGCTTGTATGAAGGCAAATTAACAAGATTTAAGACTGGAAATAATACAATAAATTGTACCATTATTCATATTTAAGTTTGCAAAAGATCCTGAACAGTATTTATTAACAAAGTTACATTTCTTGTGCTATACATTTCATGCAACACAGGAAAAATCATTTGATAAATTTTTAAAATCAATCAATTCAGCATCACATTATAGTTACAAATTTAAGTGGTGAAACATGAAAGGCACTGAATAACAATTTTAAGACTACGGCTGAGAAATTTTAAGGAGGTTGTTAAAATTTTTGAAACTGGGAACGTTACATATCCTTCATGTGACGGACTTGAATCCATTCATGCAAGTCTGCGACGTCTTTGATCTCAAACATAGCAGCATTCAATATTATTGTGGGTAAGAATATTAAACATGTACTTGATCAGTCTACTTTAAGTATAAAGGGAAATGCATTGATCCTTCTTCTTTTCAGCTTCTCTAGAGCCAAAGCTAGGACTTGAATAGAATTCATCAGTTCTGGCTATGTTTACAACCAATATAGACTCCATAGACATTGCTCCATAGACATTGTGGGTATCTTTCTTTTATCATGATCACAACATTCATGGCAAGCAGTGTCTTAACCTTCAATATAACTGAAATCTTGCAATTGTTGAAAAGAAAGAGGTGAAATCATTTATTGCAAGAATTCTTGAATAAACAAGCTCATAATACTTCCTTGAATATATCAACTGTTGTAATTCATGAAACTGTCTTTTTTCAAGCTTGTGTACATGTGTGTGTGAAAGAAAGTGCAATTACTGCTGGGATTAATTCATTATCTAAAATTACCCAGATATTATAATCCTGTAATTTTATCATCATTGAATTTCTAAAACATTGTTTTTAAAAATATTTATGTATTTTTTAGATTCTGAAATGCCAATAATCATAATTCATATAAATACCAAATACCTTAATTAAAAAGCATCTATGAGTAAAATCCTTCTTTTTTACTTAAACTAAAGCAACTCTCACTGAGAGATCCATGACAGAAACTGCCTGCAAGTTGTTATCGGCTTCTCTTATAATGGGTAAAGGGACTACTTTACTTATGTCCAGGAACTTCTGGCTGCCCAGTGAATTGTTTTACCTTTTTCCTTTGAAAAGCAGACCTCCCACTACATCACACTGCTTTGCCCTACTGCATTCATGGAATCTTATGGAGAAATTAGATATTATCTTCTACTTGTAAACCTCCATGTTTTTTCCCCAGTTTCTCTTTTTTTCTGAGCATAGAAATTTTATTAAGGAAAGATGGAACAGTCACACAATATCTTTTGATTAGTACCATTAGAAACATCTATGTGGAAGCACAGTTTCAAAGAAAAGAATTCTGCTTTTCAAAATCACATATCCAAAGCTCCCTTGTGCAAATCTTTGGATCCTGTGCTTTCAAGCTGGCAAATGAGGAATCAGAAAATTGAAAAGTGCTCAGTGCTTACACTGGGTCCTATTTCATTAAGATCCAAAGAAGGCACACAATGAATAATCCTGCATCATAGATATCTTAAACTGAAGACACCATCTCAGTAATTTTTAAGAGGTGAGATTTATACTCTGGTCAAACAGGTTTTTCAGCTTTTGAAATAATACAAAAGCCTATTTATCAAGAATGAAAGTTATGCATCTTTATACCATAAATGGTAATTCTCTTTCAAAACAATTTTCAGCTCTCTGGGGGGAAAAGAATCATGTTTAAAATAGAACCACAGAGAATCTCATAAGTAGTCAGCATCTAGCTTCTCTTGCATAGTAACTCTTCAGATGTACACTGTCAGAAATGTTAAATCACTAAGAATGGGAAAAAATAACACTACTGCAAACCTACAATATTTCTCTCCTATCGTTGAGCTTTCTTCTGCCATTTAACCGTTCTTCTTTCCCCCTCTAGATCTGCTTCTTGATAGATCATCTACAACATAAAGCGTAACACTACTAAAAGAAAAAAAAAATCAGAGAATTTCATACAAATAAAGGATTTACATAAAAGTTGCATGTTAACCAAAGTAAGAATAGGTGAGAGAATCCTAAATGTTTCATGATAAAGACTTGTGGTTGCTGTCTTCTGTATCTGGCGCTTAAAAAAAATCAGTAATATTAAATGAAAATGTGAATGTTTATACTTCTTCACAGCATTTTGTGCATTTTTTAAAGAGGAATGTTAATTTGAAATACAAAAACTTGTAATTTCTGTAAGAGTCTCTTAGCTGTACGAAAACAACAATCTTATTGTACGTTGACATTCAGTGGAGCTTCAATTCTACATTAAGAATCTAATAAAGAGTGCCACCTACATATTTGTTGTCCTTTTGATTCTTTCATCTCAGTCCAGTGGTTCAGTTCCTCTTCACCAGAACTATTCAAACCTAAAGAAATCCAGCCTATCATTTCCTTTCGCTTCATGCTGCGTTTGTTATACACAGATAATATAAGTGTAACATCGGAAAGCTGAAAGAGTGCCACTTGAAAAATAAAGGTCTCCTTGTAGACTGGATTTGGCTGCCCTCTTCGGATGGATGTCTTGCATTTGGACATCTCTTGACCCATGGAATTCAGCAATGTCAGCTTAACAAATGTATCTACAAAATAGACAATTTGATACATGAGTTGTATTGGACAAAACATTTCACCTACCAAAATATATCAGACTATCTTTAAGATTATGGTGTATACCATATTGGATTTGAACAATTGACTAAACTTGATAACGTGACAGAGAAAAGTATTTCATTCTGACTTTTACTTAATTGTACCTATTCTCTCATAATAAATTTATTTAGAGGTATACCTCATAATCCTACTATTATCCCTTGCTCATTTGCACCAAGCAGATACATATAGCATTGACACTTAGCAAGCTACAACTGGCACAGCACTGTAAAGCATATCAGAGTTTTTAGCTCATATAAATAGGTGTATAATGACATGAAAAAATAAATTACAGGTAAAAGAATGGGATTGGAGTGCAGTGATAACATCACAGTGTTCATGATGAAATGTTTGCTTAAAAATCTCTCTGCATGGATGTGGTTTCTTGTCAAGATTTTTTATTGGACTTTGTTCAATTAAAGTGCCAAAATATAAAATTATCCACATAAAAGTTTATATTTACTTGTGAATAAAGCCATGCATGATTTTTGCATGCAAATATGTGGTGCAATAAGTAATTAGTACATAATTCTTTTGTACTAATTTTAATGAATAGCATGTCATACCATACTATTCAAGTACAAAAACTTTGCAGTGCTTTTGTACAGGAAGCAGTATAAAATAGATTTAATAAATATAATAGTTAAAATATTCAGAGTACAATAAAAAATCCTAGATTCACAGAGGATACATTCCATACCCATAGAGGAAAAGGAAGAAACCCCCCTCTGTCTGAAGCTCCATATGCGCACTGGAGCTACTAGACCATGAATATGAATTCAGTGAAATAGCATTGATATTCAAAATTTTCATTGTTACTGTTGTGTGGAAACACTTTGCCTGACAAAATACAATCATAATTATTGAATTGTGTACGTACATCAATATTTATTTTTATTTAAAAACAGAAAAGATTTTCTGTCTTTTGTTTATTTTGGTATATGCATGAATTTGAATTTTTTAAAAAAAGAAATTTGGATTGTTTAAAAAAAAAAGAAATGCAATAATGAAATTGAATGTCCAGATATTTATTCACGTGTTTATTTTATAAATCTTCGAAATACCACCATCCATAGTCAGAGATCAGCTCTGTCTCCATTATAACAGTGAAATAATTACTGTACATCATCAGAAACCAACATGGTAGAAAGTGGTGGAGAGCTTTGAAGCTGGCAAATTTCTTTTGCATGAAAAAGACAACATCTAATTAGTCTCCACAGGAACTCACCTCGTATTATATAAACCTGTCCACCTATCAAGTGTTTTAGACAACAGAACAGTCCATCTGACAACGGGGGTGGGGTGGAAAGCAGTAAAAGAAATAATGACCAGATGTCAATAGTTGGGTGACACAGGATCAAAGGTTAAAGTTTAAGAGGAAACACTATTCACCAAAGTGAAAGAAAATAGCACCTTAACAAATCAATTTTAGAGAAAAGAATTGAGCAAAAGAATGGGTAGATTAATGAATGAATTTTGTTATGTTCACTGTGTAATCTTTAACAAAAAAAATTACACTTTCAAATAATGTAGTATCTTAATAATAATTTCTGTTGGGTTTAAAACACGAGTGCATGGAGATTCATGCAAAAAATCAGGCTACAAACTAGAAATCAAATATGTTTTTTAGCAGACCTTCCTCTTTTTCATGCAAACTCCAGCTTTCTAAAGTAAGGATCAATTAAACAAACTCAGCTTAGAGAAGGTCAATAGAATTACAACAAAATAAATGATTGCTGAATGGCATTCTGTGTGTACTATAAACAAAATAATGAAATCTGGTTAAATTAATTTAGCTGGCTATTTTACTCATTTAATGCGACTCTGCTGTATCTTTCATCTGAGAAAATGATTTAGGCTAAAATGCAAGTTTATTAGATCAAAGTTTTTTTTTTAATTTTTAAAAGCACATGGTTTCTTCAGTGCACATAGAAAGCTTCTCATAAGTTCAAATTTCCAATTCAAATTGTAACATTGGGATAGTACTAAACAAACAATGATAATTAATAAACAGGCAAAATGCCCTATGCGCACAAAATTCCCTGAACTATAACGTGAGTCCACATGAAATGGGGGGAAAAACAATCATTTTTTTCTTAGAACTATCAAGAATATCAAAATAGATTTTTATTGGTGTAGCAACAAAGGTCATTTTCTACTTTCATCTAAAAATGGTGTGGATATTCCCCAGCAATCTCTTTTCTACACCATGACAATTGCTTTCATCTTGTCTTCAACCTACACATGTGGTAGCTTAAAGTCATCCTTTGCTGGTTTTGGCATTAAACTAGTATTTTAAGCAGCCAACAGACAATTTTAGTAGAGTCACAGTTTGATATACTTTACTAATCATTTTTTCAATTGTGCTGTCTGATGACTTCTAGGAATTCTATTAGCTCAGGAACTATTGGCCACTTAAGATGGGTACATGTACACATCTGTGGGCATTGTACTCCAGGGCCATACAGCTTTGAGTAGCAATGAATTCTGTGTTGTTTTTTCAATGCCACTATGTTTTCCCTCTACACATCTCTCTGACTCAAAGAACTTGGATTGGCCTGAATAATAGTTGACCAGGGATGCCTGTATGATGGAAGCATACGAAGAGATAATTAATTTTCAGACACTTCTGATACAATTTCACTCTCACTAACCCTGTCTATTGCTGTTTAGACTGCTTCTAATCACATTTTCAGCATTTCCAGAAAAGCAATAAATCTGTGATTGAAACAATCTGAGAAATATCTGACCAAAGGTGATTATGAAGTTGTGAAGGGAAGTGCATGTGCACACACACAAACAGTCTGAGCTGATTCGAATCTGGAACAGAGGCTAATGGCATGGGCAATGAGACTGCAGACTTATACCAGTTTAATTTTTTTGCTGGCTCAAGGACAGGAGAACGCTTTAGGTGAGCTGTGCAAATAACCTTATAAATTGATTTGGTGTAATGAAGAACTGTGAAATGTAAGATCTTCCTACACCCCACCCCACCCCAGTAATTGGTAAATAGGTAGACAGCCAGACAAGCATCGCACTAATTAAGTATATGTAGACTGATCTATTGGCTTTTATTTTGTTCTTGAGTTGCTTTCTCCTCTGAAATACATATTCTGAAAGTTTGTATCCAAGAAATGTGTTACACTTTTGTATGTCTTCTAGACATCTATCTGCAATTAGATAGCATGTAAGAGATGTTCAGAAATTCAAAGGAAGTTTTGATTAAAAATAAGGAGTGTAAGAAACAGGAAGCATCTTCTACAAATTCTGTACTTGGCAGACTCAACAAGATTTTTAAAAATGTACCAATAACTATGGAGGAGAGGCAATTTTCATTAGGACCATAATGCTTCCATTAATAACCTGAATGGAAATTGATCCCTACTCTGCAATAACTTCTAAGTGTGGGAGAGGTGAACCATGATTACAAATGAGGACTTCCTTATGCTAAGTAATTTTAGCATGATACGTTTTGTGTTTTGATCATGGCTGGGAAATGAGATATTTGGACTTCCTTCTTTATTAATTCTGGTTGAGATGAAAATTGGGCTTATCCACATCTAACACTAAATGTAATAATGTTGCTAATGATATAATTTAAACAATATCTAAAGTGATCAAAAAGCAGAAATGATTAACAAATAACTAAAAATGGTATTTTTAGGACAATATAAGCAAAACATCAGAAAGCTGAAAGAATAGCAATAGCACTGAGACTTATATACTGCTTTATAGCGCTCTCTAAGTGGTTTACAGAATCATTATATTACCACCAGCAATTTGGGTTTTCATTTTACCCACCTCGGAAGGATGGAAGGCTGAGTCAACCTTGAGCCTGGTGAGATTTAACTGCCAAACTGCAGGCAGCTGGTAGTCAACAGAAATAGCCTGCAGTACTGCACTTTAACCACTGTGCCACCAGGCTCACTTTTATACATGATTTAGCTGCTCTTAATACTAACCTGTGTGAGCATTATAGCAACCTTAAAGTATGACCATATGTTTCTTTTAATAAATAGAAGCTTGATGTCATGTTCATGTCATTTCATGCATATTTATTAGTATAATTTTCTTGTTATCATAGATTAAAAATAAATTATTTAAATATTTTCTGTCAAAATGGATAAGCAATAGATAATAGGTCCCAATATTATAAGGGCACATTTCTGCCCTTATAATATTTTGGAAACAGCATCATGTCAAGTGCTCCCTTTGGTCTCATTGTGTTACTGAGAAGGGACCTGGTCACCTGAAACATGCCTATCTGCAGGCATGATAAAAACTGTGATGTACCTTTTCTGTGGCTGCCCTCTGAGACTGAACAGCCTTTCCTCTGAGATTCAGAGCACCCCCAACCTATTAGTCTTCCAGAGGGCTATGAAGACCTGGATCTTCAACCAGGCTTTTGACTAGGGATAGACGGGAGCCCAGCACATCTAAGACTATGAAGAGTTTATGTGATACAGAACCACAAATAGGTTAATTGTGTATATTATGGGATTTGGTTAGTTTTATTTATATTATTTTTATTTAATATTATTGTAAGCACCTAGGATTCTATTATATAAGATAGGAAGTCATGTAAGTTTAATAAATAAATAAATATTGGTCTTGTTTAATTCTATTTTTTCAAATGGACTTCTGCAGACATAGCCAGACTGTTTTGTAGTTTTATAGGCTTTTGTAGGAACTGGATTTGGATCCAGATGTCAGATGTACTTCTGATTCCTTTTTGCAGAATCTGGTCATTAGAAATTTATAAAAAGTTAAATCAATTATGCCAATTGTAAATATACTTCTATTTAACTTTGGTCATCTTACTACATTATTTAATTTTATCCTTGAAAAATATACACCACAGAAATATACATGACCATTCATGCATATTTACTTGGAATGAAGAATAAATACTACTTTTATTCACCACAGAGAATATCAAATGCATATTACCACATGCTGATATCAAATTCTCATAGATTTATAACAACTTATTTTACTATTAACCACAGAGATAGCAACACATTTACATAAACATTTAATCAACACACAACTTTTAAAATAATTATAATTTTCTATAATGGCTTTGTTATGAGAGACATTAATAATTTAGTACTTAATCATTAAGATAAAGGCAATTTATTAGCCAGTCCATCATAAAAAATTAAAAGGATCTTGTTGAATCACAACCAATATTTAGAATTTTAGATTACTGCCATTTCCCCAATGAAAACATGAAACAGATTAGCTGATGATTATACTATTTCAGTTTGACTGGATAAGGCTAAATGATAGGACTGGAATCCCTACCAGTGAAATCCCCCCAAGTGCAGAAGTATTAAGATGAAATAATATATATATTCTACTCACTGGGTGGTCTGTTTGCTGCCAAGTTTTTGAAGTGGCTGCCTTTTATCACTTCTGCTGCTAGTCTTCCAGTTGTGGCATTATAAAGCAATCCGATGAGGATTTCGGGAGCTGAGCCATGTGCCAAAGATTGACAAGAGGAAACACTTTCACTGCAGGATGCCTCTGACAT
>JANHJO010003124.1:53333-65196 GCA_032468235.1 Pseudoxyrhopus heterurus
CCAATCAGCTGCTCGTGCTACATCAAGCTGTGCTGAAACTAACCAAGCTGTTTGCTGTTTGCTGCAAGGAGGCAAATTGCTGGGAGGCAGAGGCAGATTTTTTTTTCTTGTTTTCCAAAAGCTAGGTGCGTCTTATAGTCTGGAGCCTTATAGTGCAAAAAATACAGTAATTATCAGGAGATCCAGTCTAAAATTAAGTCCTATTCACTTTCCTTTTGGAACAAATTGCATTCCAACGTGTTTCCTTCTTTTAGGGCAACTCTGCAAGTAATTATACTGCTCAACAAAGTAAGCTTTCAAACAAAAATTAGATATTTGTATAGTGAAATATGCAACACTTAAAATTTATATAACTTGGCTGCAATCATTTTATGTCTCAGAGCAGTATTTTACCATTCCTCTTCACTGACAATTGGTATCCTAGTGGATATAAGTACTTTTTAGTACTAGGTGCTAGTAAAAACTATCAAGATAATAAAATTACTCTTTGAAACATTTTAGACAAATAAAAGGTAGCTATTGTCAGCCACTGTCATATCACTTGATTATCTGACCATCCATTGGCAATATTCTGTGTCTGGTATAGTGCCCCTGGAGGCTGCTAAAATAGGATGTTTCTGGATGAATAAGCCCTCAAATTAAAATGATGTAATGTTCAAACTCGCAGTTGAACTATAGATTACCAGGCAAAATACAAATAGTTTATCAAGAAAAACAATAAAGTTATTTACTTGACTCTATAGTGGAAAGCAGAAGTTTGATAAATAATTAAATTCAAAACTCCTATGAGAGGCTCCTGGTTATTTATGTATTTATTCATTAATCAAATGTATATGGCTGCCCATCTCACAAAAAATGACTCTGGGAGACATACAACAATATGATAAAATGATAAACAATCATTACAAAAATATAAGCATCAATATTAAAAGATAAATATTATAAAAAATATATACAAACCCTAGATAAAGAGAGAATAGCCCGCTCAGCAATAGGACCATCTAAGCGTGTCTCCAATTCCCTGGGAGCCCCAGGGCTGATGACACAACTAGGTTCTGAGGAACTTCTGGAATGTCAAAATTCCAGAACAATATCATCCTAGAAATACTACCAACTAAAGTTTTATGCAACATAGTTGCTAACCTCATTATATAATACAGATCAATAAACTGCCAAAGGGTCAGAAACAGTACACAAGGGTACTTCATTAATATTGCTACAATTTTTTGAGAAAAGAATATTAAAATGAAGTAATGAATCTTTATAAAACTACAAAGCAGTTATATAATTAAAATTGAAACTCAATCATGAGATAGTGCGGAATATTCTGATATATTTTTGAGAACATCATTCTTGCAGTATTATCTCTCTCTTTCTCTCCCTCCCTCCCTCGGCTGTCAAACTCGTGGTCCGTGGGCCGGATGTGTCAGGCGCTGGCCACGCCCACACTCGGTTTAGCGAAGGGGAAAAAAGTCACAATACATCAAGTGATGCCGCCATGACGATGCGAGTTTGATACCCCTGATCTAGGCTATCCACTCAGAATGATTCTGGGTGACATGCAGAAGCATGGAATCAGTACAACAATCAAAACCATAAAAAAAGGAAAAGGCAGCCAAACAATCAGAGAAGAGGATCAGGATTGTTTGGATCTCTGAGAGGAAGCTGTTTCACTGGACAAGTGTCATGACAGAGAAGGCATGTCTCCTACATATCTTCAGATTATATCACTTAATAAATTTATTTATTGATCATATTAATAAATGGAAACTGATGCATGCGGACAGTCAGTTCGTACAAAATGGGCAGATATAGGCAACAACCAACATCTTGAATTGCACTTGGAAGCCTACTGATAACGAGATCAGGTAACAGTGTTACATTGGCATAGCATGCCATGGCCATAACTCCTTGTACCACCATGTTCTAAACTAGCTGAATTTTCCAGGTACTCTTCAAAAGCAGCCTTCTGTACACTGCATTGCAGTAATTCAGTCAAGAAATAACTAAGACATGAGACCATGTGAATAAGCGCAAGCGGGCGCACACACACACACACGCACACACACACACCATATATACCCAATTTAGGTGTAATTGTAGTACAAGAAGGATTTATACAAAGGTCTCTGGGCTGCAGTTGCCATCTGTTCCTCAGGTAGGAGCTGTGAGCTTTTTAATGAATCATTATATAAATGGTTAAAAAGAAAACTAGCCTGCTCATAACATCGTTGGTTTTAAAGTGCAAATAAAGCCAGCATACTATGATATTCTTTGATTTACTCTTTCTGACTTGTAACAATCAGAAAGAAGAAACTTCAGGATAATGTTCTCAATAGTCTGATCATAGATTATAGGAGAATTGCTTTCCTGCAATGTGCCTAAACAATATTATGTCTAATAGTTTTGTATTATATATAGAGAGACAGTATTCACATTTTAAGTTTTAATTAACTTTTATATTTTTATTGTGTTTAATTTTATTTTTCCATCTGTGTACATTGTTCAACAGTAAAACATCTTATATGTTTTTTCTGCATTAAAAATGGCATATAAAGCAAATAAACAATAATGCATTTATGCAATGTGGAAATTCATATTTTGAAAAAAGATGGAATAATAAATAGAAAAGAATTCCACATGTAAAAAGACGTGTAATGTTAAAGAGTATTAAATGAAGTATGATTTCAGGAAAGAATTGGCATGCAAGAGATTGACATGAGAGCCATAGCATGTTTTGTATTTACCAAATCGTATTTTGGAAGATGATTTTTACAGTTATTTTGCTTCAGTATTTAAAAAGAATACAGACTGAAAAATTTGCGTGAAGTAAAACAGTGTAGAAATGGAAGCTGAAACTAATATAGCTTGATACTCTCACATCAAAATAAGAAACTATCCATCAGAAAAGTTAGTCTTAAAGTGGAATTAAAATGAAAATTATCCAAGCTTTATGGGAGGACTACAAGCATCCTAAATAGTAGTAAGTCTTCACAGGCAGAAGATGCCTTAGAATATACACATAAAATATAGAGAACGGATACTAATGTGAAGTAATATAATCTAACTTCAGATTCATTTAATGACCTCTGCTAGGTAAAGAACTTGCCAGGGAGTTGAAATTCAAGAGAGGTTTTTGAATTTTAATAATGTCTCTGATGAGGTAGCTTCTCAAAAATTAAGTATTTTAATCACAGAGTACACAAATGTGTAACAGCAAGCAATGAGTTAAACAGAAGATGATGTAGTTAAAGATCGAGGGAAATAAGAGCCACATGGAAAGTTATAAATTCCCAAGTAAATAAAGTTCAGTTGTCAAAAACCTTCTATAATTCAGTCTTGTCCCCTATTTAATACATTATTTTCATTCATAATATATATTTAGATTGGAAGGAAGAGTGACTAAGAAAATCAGGTTGTCCAAAGACTGAAGGCTTAGATCACATAAACTAATATATCATGTTAAGTTGTGGAATTAATATAAAGAAATATAAAGAAGTTATAGATGAACCAAGTGTTCTTGGAAAGTGGAATAAATAAATTTAAGTGATAAAAATAGTGAGATGGAAATGGAAGGGGAGGAAAAGTCTTGAATTTTAGTTCATGACACAAACCATAAATTACAGAAGCAATTGCAAACTGGAACAACTAAATTGCCTAAAGAATGGACACTTCCATTTTTAAGAGATTTTAATATTGCCTTAACTGGTTTATCACAAAAAGAAGTATATGGGATATCAGCACATATCAAATATATCTGATAGATACCATAAATTAACCACAGACTGGAAGAGAATTTTGACTGAAGAGTCCTCATGCATATGCAAGTAAATGTTTATAGATTACCTATTCAGTACAAGTTGATCCAATCAGTTAGCATGTAAAGTACTTGTATGGGTTAAAAATTCTCAAATTTTCAAGAGCTGGAAACATGTGACTTTTATTTTATAACTTTCTATCATTATCATCCTAATCTTATCAACTACTTCTATATCCATATTTTTTTTCAAACTGTCTACTTAGAAAATATTACATTTCCATTTAAACCTGCATTTCAAACTGGAAAATTTCTGCAGGACTTCAAATTGTGGTTTCCTAAGATCTGAATGACATAAGACATAGGTAGATCACCACCTACTTTGATAATGCTTTCTGGGTCCCTTTTTTAACAGATGACCCAACGAAGTATGCTTTCATTGTATTTATGCCTTTTTGTTGCGTTATATAGGTATTTCATGCAGGTTTGTATCCAGGATTTCTTAAAGCCCCACACAACTATAAAGTCTATTAAAACTTTAATTTTCCTTCCAAAATAATTCAGCCTAAAGAAACCATACAGTAATAACTAGGATTTGTGTGCAGATTCTAAGATCAAAATAAAACATTAAAACGTTTAAACTAAGCACAAATCTTTCTTAGTGGCAATATCAAAAGCAAGCAAACTTTTCTCCCTAGAACTCCCCACAAGGGGTGAATAATAGAAAGTGTTTATCAATGGCATTAAATAAAATACTAAGTAAATATGTGAGTCTAAAAGATGCACATAAAATTTTTAAATGCCAAACAGACTATGTATTACAAGCTTTTAAAACAAAAAATGACTCATCTTTGTAAATGATGAAAAAATGTTATTCTTTTATTAGATTTGCACAATGTTTGTGAGATTTAAAAATATAAATCTATCTTCAGTGGAAAATTCAGAACAAAAGCTCTGGAATATTCTCTATTTTAGACTTAGCAAATTTTCCTGTAAATCTAAGCAATCACACCTCATTATATGGCATATTTTTATAAGATCTGTAAGAAAGTCTTCACATTCATAAAATATCACTTTTCAAACTGGAATATTGGCCAATGAAGGACCCACTTGTATTTTCTATCTGCTAAATGGTTGTTGTAGAGTCACTAAAAGAATCTACATGAAATGGATTTGGCACATGCTTTCTTACACCAGACAAAGCTTAATTTGTCATTTGTTGGATAATTGTTTTCTTCTCACCAGAAGATGTTGGGGTCTTTGCAGATCAAAAGTGGAAGAATGCTGCTTCGGAGATAGATGTTCCTGTGGATGAAGAGGATAATTCGGATGTGTACAGTAGCTGTCTGAATGGACGGTGCTCAGTTTAAAATGTTACTGTTCTGTTGGAGAGTTGAATGATCGGATGCCGTCGTTTTTCAAAATTGAAGACTAACACAAGATTGATAGAAGAGGAGCATTGTTTTGAAAAGACTGTGTTTTTTAGTGATGTATTTGCAATACTAAAGTATGTCTCTTAGCAATCTTACTCTGATGCTCTGTCTTTAGTAAGAAACAACTACAACAGTTGCTAGCGTAGTAAGATTTCTTTTATTTTTTCAGCAATTCTACTATGCAGTATTTCATGTCTGGTGTTCTTTAGGTATGTATAAGTGCCCAACTCAAGAGACAGAAAATCGCATCTGTGCCAGTCATTCACTTATGCTAATTATACTTTAGAATTTGGAGGATTATTAATGTAGATGTTTTCTTAGTGCAAACCATATCATTAAAAATGTTGTAGGAAAGCAAGCATTTATCCCAATTTTATTTATGGAATAATCATGGCTGATATTAATTTTTCCTTATAAAACTTTATCATATTAGTTTTGGAGTTGTTTTGCTAGTCACATAAAAGAACGTGGATCATGCCAAGATTTCAAAATATGTTAAGATTTGAGGTAATGACAGGAAACTTTGGAAAGTGGCATGAAAATACATATTTACATTTTCTGACATGAATTAACATGAAATTTCAAATATAAAATGGAAAAATTGATTACAATTAGAAATTTAATCAGAAAGCTTAAAACATTCTTGAATGTTCTTCAGGAATGAAAATATAGAAAGCAAAAGTAGTAAGATGATACCACTCACCAACACATTTTTCAGCTAATTCTCCTAAAAAATGATTGGACAATTTTGGATTCCAGTCCCTGGTATGAATTTGTAAAATGTGCTTTCTTGCCTAACAGAGAAATAAAGAGATGTTAATAATTTCATCACAAAACTATATCAAATACATACAAATAGTTCATCAACTTCTCTTTAATATATTTTCCCCTGAATAATTTAGTATAGAAAATTTACTGAACTAAAGAAGTATCATAATAAAGATTGCTATTGGAATTTTTAGAATAGAAATATCAACAGATAACAAAACTGACCCTAATATATTTTATCCTAAAAGCAGCTAAAGAAGTATGCATTATTCTCTTTTAATTATTTACTACTCTATATAAATATTGTAAATATAGCATTGCCAGTCTAGTAAATATAACTGTAATGATTCAAAGGAACATTTCAATAAACATATGCTAATATAAAAATTGATGCTGTGAGCTATGCAGCAATACTTCGGTTGGTAAACAGTATGCTCATAATCAATGATCTTGGGCATGGTTGCTTTGAATAAGTTCCAAGCTCATATTGGAATCAAGTGCATTATACCTGGTTTTAGGCAAAAGCTGACAATTCCACTGGGAATGCTGAAGGGTCTAATATCTTAGATTGGGACTGATATGATTTAACTGCAGCAATTTTTTATATGTAATAGCATTATCTGAGATTATGAAGTTCTCACCGTTTCAAAAATTGGCTTGGAACATAATAGCACAAGAAAAGAAAAGACACACAAAGATAGCCTTTTATATGCCTACCTTTTGATCAGGCAAGCTAAAAAGAAATTCCCTGTCAAAGCGACCTGGTCTCCTGAGTGCTGGATCTATAGAATCAAGTCTGTTTGTAGCACCAATGACAACTATTTCACCTCTGTTGTCCAATCCATCCATGAGTGCAAGTAATGTAGATACAATAGAGCTAAAACATATTTCAATATAATTTTGTTTAGGGAAAAGCATTAAGAGATAACATGCATTTCAAACGTAACTTTAAACAAACAATATTGAAGTGACAAGTACATATTGCCAAAACTTAAGGTAAAGGTAAAGGTTTCCCCTGTCCAGTTATGTCCGACCCGAGTGGGCAGTGCTCATCTCTGTTTCTTAGCTAAGGGAGCCAGCATTGTCCAAAAGACACTTCCGTGGTCATGTGGCCAGCATGACTATATGCGGAGCACAGAATGCTGTTATCTTCCCACTGAAGTGTCACCTATTAATCTACTCGCATTTGCATGCTTTCAAACTACTAGGTGGGCAGGAGCTAGGGCAAGTAATGACAGCTCACCCCATTGCATGGCACTTGGGTCTCAAACCTCGGCTGTTAGCTTTCCAGCTGACAAGCTTACCCTCTTTAACCACTGAGCCACTCCTTTTGCCGAAAAATAATTAATCCTACTTATTTAGACATTCATGAATTCATGAACTGGTTCCAGTTTGTGGCCCACCTTTCCTATTTCCAAGGCACTTAAGAGTGTGTGTGTGCGTGTGTGTGAATTAAAACCTAATTTTAAAAAAACCTTAAATACTTAAAATCATTAATCAGCTTGAAAATCCTGACTAAAGTGAAGATCTTACCTTCTGTCTTAAACACGGAAACTATGGGAACTAAACACAACTCTTAAGGGCGTATATTTTTTAGTCTGGGTGTGATGCAAGTGATAAATCACTTCTATGGGCTAGATAAATGGAATTTTGAAATCAGGGTACATTTTTAGGAGGTCTCCTATTTTCAATATTAGTGTTTGGGTACACTTAGATAGGTAGTTCTTATTTAAGGATCTAAAGGTTAAAAATCTGTATTTTGAGTTAAACCTGAAAACAGTCTGCAAATTTCATGCACTTAGTGTCATATAGTAGCTACCAAATGTTACACTAATTGTGTAAGACAAGGAAGTATTTCATCATCAGATGCCATCTGATGCCAACTTCACTCAGATGCCAGCTCAATTCTAAGAAAATGTAAAATCTAGAATAAGCTCTACTGCATGGTATAGAGTTTAAGATTCTAGCTGAGAGTCGTAGTTGCTGTCCTGTCAATATCCTTAGTCTAAATGTTAATGTTAAGACTTACAGAACAGTAAGTCTAGGACAGAGGTAAGAAAGAAAAGCTTCCCTGTCCCTCAATTGTTTCTCTCAATATTTTCATTTAGAATTAACCTGGATAACATAAATGTTTTAATTGTGATGCTATTAAAAAGCTAGAATACCATCTAATTATCATGAAGGTTTTCTTTGTTAGAAGAAAGGAGAAGGAGGACATTTGAAAAAGGCTTATCCTTTTCTTGAAATAGCCAGTCTCTCAATCTATCTCCAAGTGGGTAATTAATGTTTATTCTCATCCATGTCCTTTTTGTCTCAGACTCAGTAAAATAGCCTTATTTTCATTGCACAAGTTAAAATGACTCTGTTTTGTAGCCAAGAACCCACTAAGTCATATTCAGCATTTAAGAAAGGTCAAATGTTACAGTCACTGGATCAATGGAATAAGGAAGGCTAAAGGAACTGAGTTAGGCTGAGTGGCACAAGCATTTGATAAACTAGATTTCTAATTGTCCCGAAGGTGCTCTTCAAAATGGCAACTTGACTTTCTTGGGGTTTTTTCTTTCACTTCTCATTTCACTTCTCATCCAAGAAACTTCTTAGTTCTGACTGAATGGTGGGGAATGGAAGAAAACCTCCACTATTTATGCATCCAATACTACATATGCTAGAAGTAATATGCTATTCTCACCTGTGAATTTGGTCTTGTCTACTGGAGCGAACTGGGGCCAAGCCATCTATTTCATCAAAAAAGATTATGGATGGCCTCATCAGGTATGCCTGGGGTAAGCAACAAACAAAATTAATTGTGGATATGAAAATAATGTTTATACTTTTAAAAGCTACAAGAAAAAATATCTTTAATTGCTGTATTGGATCAGAAACACTAAGGTCCTTGTGTTCACTCATAATTATAAAACCAAGAAAAGGCATTAACTCTGCCCTGTCTACATACTGCAGATTACCTTTGACAGCTAATAGGTGGACTTCATGATGCAAAAGCCTGGTAGCCTCCACACAAGTAGTGATAGGGTGGATTAGGATTGGGAGTAGCCCCATGTCAAATGTGAAAATAAACTTTAAAAGCTCTGAAAAAAAGAAATTGGGCCATCTTTGTAGAAGCTTATTGAAAAATATTTCTGCATTTAAAAGCAGTTGATCTTTTGAGTTTTCTGAAAATTTCCTTTGAGCTAAACTCAACTCTCAATGACTTTTACTTATGATCAGAGCTTTCTTGGCAACCTTACTAAATTGGCTTGCCTCGTCCTACTTCCAGGATATATTTCAACAGACTATCCTACAGCTGTAATCTTTCATGGGGGGGGGGTCTTTCAAACATGTACTAACCAGGTCCACAAGATTATCTATTAGTGGCTAGGGTGTAATCTATGTAAATACCACCTCATCCAATGCCGGCTACACAGATACTTTTTTTTCCCTGACATTTTCACCTCCAAGAACATACATGCTTTGAGGAAACTAATTTTATTCTTCAATCAGTATGAAAATATCAAGAGTGTCTTTGAAGAAGTACAAGCAAAAATACAAGACTTCAGAGGTGTTGAGTAATCAATATCACTTTTTTTTTTATCTCTTGAAGCAAAAGGAGCCACTGCGTTAACTTCACTTATTCATCTTTCTGAAACATAAATGTTTTTATGGGCATTTCCTAACAATGAAAAAATACATTTGCCAAAATTGGCCTGCAAAACCTATTAAGTCTATAGAATTCCAAGTGGAAACTCTTTCCCTTTCTGGCACCTCACTCCTCAGTGTCAATCATCTAATGATGGAAGATGAAGCAAAGCAATGGGTCTTCTCTACCCGAAAGCTTCAGTGTCAAAGGACTACATTCTGTGGAGCGGATATTGTCTCACAATTAGCCTTTTAAGAAAGGGTGACGGATACAATTTGTCCTTTGGACTAGAGATGCGGCAAATTATATTTGCTTAACTTTCAGAATGAAAATCATAACCGGAGGAAACAAAATATTTCCTTCATGTCTTCTTATGGTTCATGATTACTCCCCAGCAATTGTTCCTATTCTCTGCTGTTATTTCACATTTAATAACCTTTTTCTTCTTCCTATAATGACTCCAGCAAATATCAATACAGGAACTACCATGATCCAAGGTAATGAACTCAGTCTGGCAATACAACACAGGGACTGGAAACAAAACCAGTTTTCATCCAGCTATTCTGAATGGGAAATACTTTTGCTCATTGCGGTACCGTATTACCTTTGCAAACATAGAGGGATATATTAGCAATTAGCAAAAATGTTCAAATGAATCTCCTGCTTCAAGCTGAAGGATTGAATACATAAAATTGTGTACTAACTTGATCAAAGAGGAGTCGAAGCTGCCGTTCAGATTCACCAACCCATTTACTGAGGCAGTCTGCTCCCTTCCTCATAAAAAAGGCAACTTTTCTGTCCCCATGAGTGCATTCATTGGCCAGAGCTCTAGCCACCAAGGTTTTACCTGTTCCAGGAGGACCATAAAACAAACAGCCCCTGAAGACAAATGGACAGATACAGAAATCACCATTTCTTTTTCTTTATAAGCAGCCCAGTATTTGCTATCCACATAAGGGACACAAGAGCTCAGTGATCTGTTTTGAATACCCAGTGAAATGAAAGTTATTGCTAATTAAAAACAATGAAGGGGAAAAGTAGAAAATATTTACAAGGAGTGGTTATTGTTTTTAATCTATGCTATTTTATTCTATTTTAACAAAGATGTCATTGTTTTTTCAATATGCTGGGCCAATTTACTGTTGCATATAAGCATCATAAATTAACATGAACATCAGAGATAGGGCAGACATGTGACATCTCTGATGTTGGGTGTCAAGTGGGCAGCTATATAAATCAAACGAATATTCTAAACCAATGCAAATGAATAAAGTTATAACACTAGCTTTGTTATAACTAAATAACAATCTCCCAAGCTTCCTGTGTCTCATGCAACCATTAGTTCTAAATAGGGTAAGGAGGAATGAAAACAGTGATGAGTCTTGGAACAAAAATTAGGCTTTGTTTTATTAGGAAAATCCTATGCTCAGCTGTCTCATATAGCACATATACAGCATCAAACTTTTACAGTAAGGAATTTTGCCAACTCTTAGTTTCTCTGGAGGATGTCCATGACTATTTCCATCTTTATCCATTCATCTTTAAAAATTCAATAGCTCCTTTCATTAAGTTGAAGAACCCACAATGCTATTCTGCTTCTGTGTTACATTTAAAAATCAAGCTGCTTTTTTCATGGTCTTGTGAAACATACCAAGAAATCAAATCTAAATTCTGCATTCCTAAGTTACATGGATATGAACATAAGTCAGTGAGGTCTTATACATATCTAAAGACGTGACATACTTAGGAAGCTTTTTAAAAATTCCAGTTTTCAAACTATTATTGAAATCTAAAGTTTCATTTTAAAAGATACTTCTGAATAAACAAACTCAGTTGCATTTTTCTTTGTACAGGATGGATCAATATTGATTTATTCCATATTTTATAATATTGCTGAACTATTTTGCTTTGTTAAATTTTTCACAGAAGTGGAGAATGGTCTTTGTCTGACAGCTCTATTGTCCTTAGCTTTTTCACACTTCTAGTTGACAACTTTAAGGGAAATTATACAACACAAAATTATTAAGGATGTAAAATACCTTTTCTGCAAGAAAAAAATTCAAAACAAGATATTTCATCAACTGCCACACAAATGTACTTGATTTGGCCTATTATCTTCTCTCAGCAAACTTCAATTCCAGCAACTTTCTCATAACTACTTATACTCGAGTATAAGCCTAGTATTTCAGCCCTCAAAGGGCTGAAAAAACCACCCTTGGCTTATACTCGAGTCAACTAATTTTCAGGGCTAAATTGATGCCTGCTGTGCGG
>JANHJO010003125.1:7021-20406 GCA_032468235.1 Pseudoxyrhopus heterurus
TATGACAAATCAAATCACCCCTGCCATCTCTTAATTGGTGAATTTGTTTTTTCTCTTTTTCTTCCTTTAACCTATAAATTGCTTACTAGAATAGAAGAATATGGGGTAGTAGTAGGGCTAAAAATCAATAAGGATAAAACTAAAATTGTGACTAAAAATATTCAGAATAATCAGAAACAACAGTTAGAGGAACAATTGGGGATAGCAATGACGAAAAAAGTGAAATATCTGGGGATTTGGCTTACAGAGAAATGTGTTATGATAAAGGAAGACAACCATCTAAAACTATTTCAACAAATTAAAATGGAATTAGAAAAGTGGGATAATTTACAGCTATCATTGCTTGGTCGCATTGCAGCAGTTAAAATGAATATTCTTCCCAAGGTGCTCTTTCTCTTCCAGACATATCCAGCCCATCTCAAAAAGAAACATTTTAAAGATTTGGATAAAATAATATTGAAATTTGTATGGAGTGGGAAAAAACCCAGAGTAAAATTAAAAATGCTTCAAGAATCTAAGGAAAAGGGAGGATTTGGCCTCCCAGATTGGGAGCTATACCAATTGTTGACAAATTGGCAAAAAGTTAAAGAAAAATATTATATTAAAGTTCCAAATTGGGTATCTTCATTAGAGGCATTAGTGTATCCGAACCTTCTTCACCCAGGGAAATGCCCAACATATAAAGATATACTAAACACCTGAGGGGACTTAAAAACAAGATTAGAATTAAGAGATCAAGGACTGGAGCTAGAATGGTGGGCATACTTACAGATTAGTGCAAAATATAAAGAAGATGTAGAACAATATGGAATTTATAGGGAAGAACAAGAACTAGATCAAATTTTGATGGGTGGAGAGGAAAAATTGTTAAGTAAAATATATAAATTCTTGTTAAATTTGAAAATGGAAGATGAATGCATCAAAGAAAATATGATAGCCTGGGGGAGAAACTTCAAATATGCGATAGATTTAGATGCTTGGCAAAAAATATGGGACAAAAATATCAAATTAACATTAGTCACCTCGTATAAAGAAAACCTTTACAAGATGTTTTATAGGTGGCATTTGTCACCTGCCAGATTGGCAAAAATATTTCCCACTTTAAGAGCAAATTGTTGGAAATGCAATCACCCTGATGGAACATACTATCATATGTGGTGGACCTGCCCGAAAACAAGAAAGTATTGGTGTAAAGTTAGAAGGTGGATTGTGGAGATGACGGGGGTCCACATTGATTTAAAACCAATAGAAATCTTTCTATTGGGGATTATTTCAGATAAAATAAAGAAAGAGGCTTGGTACCTAATCTTGCATATAATGATGGCGGCCAGACTTGTTATGGCACAGAACTGGAAAAAAGAAGACATGCCCATGGAAGAAAGAGTAATAAATAAGATAATAGAGTGTGCGGAGCTAGATAGGTTGACATTGACTTTGAAGGATAAGGGAGAAACTGATTATTATAAGAGCTGGGCTCCTTGGTATAATTGAATGGAAAAAAGAAAGAAGGAAAAGAATGGTTGACTCACTATGTCTTAATAATGTGGTAGAGATTGTAAGGATATATATATATGACTGTAATAAGTGAAGGGTTATGACCTATCACAGATGTAGTGAGAGTAATGATAAGATCTATAATGTATATAAGAGAACGTTACATAAGAATGACGCGTGTGCCTGACTTGTCCACCATGTATATATATATGTGTATAATGTTTTGTTTAAAAAAAATAAAGACTTATGTTAATGAAAGACTTTGAGCCACTTGTAAGTAATTTATAAATATTTATTTACAGAGAAAAACAATAAAATAAAATAATAAACCTTACCTATGACTATTCTAATATTTATAACTATATATACACAAATATACAGGTTTCTGGCCTATCTAGTCTATTACCTCAGTAATATCTCTCTAGAGCCAAGTGATACCACAGTATCTGGTGACAAGATTCCTACAAAGGCTAAAGGTCCATGGGTTTCTCCTCAGGGTGGCTCCACCCTCGCTAGTGGGGTGATTCTGACAGAGAGGTGGTGTGATGTGGGGAGAGGTGACTAGGTCACCATCTTCACTAAATGTGCCAACTGTCATTTTCCAAGTATGAACATGGCACAGCAATTTTCTTAACAGTATGTGTGTAATTTCCCAAATAATCTAAGCATGTTTGATCTGGAATTATTCCGTATATTTGATCAGGGATTTTTCAATTCAATGCACAGGCATTTGTTAGTTAGTTAGTTTGTTTAGTGTTGAAAGCCACCTGACTCCAAGGTGACTCTGGGTGGCTCACAAAGCAACAACATGCAGAATATAAAATAGAGTACAATGCCAGCCTTTATCCAGACTGTATATACAAAAACCCATCTAACAAGAAGCCCACGTTCACCCTAGCCTGGGAGAACAGCACAGTCTTCAAGACATTCCAGAATGGCTTTCCATCAGGAGGAGAGTCATCCAGACATTTATTTATTTATTTATTATTTCAATTTGTATGCCGCCCGCTCCCAAGGGACTCCGGGTGGCTCACAACAGTAAAATGATACAAAACAGTATAAAAACCTTAAAAACAATTTAAAACATCTAATTTCATTTGACCATAATCATTTGACCAGGTGGCCAGAATCTAAGAAAGCTAAAACCTATCCTGAAAAGCAGTCATTAAACAGTGATATGTTCCCAAAAGCTTGGAATAACAAGTTCTAAGATGTATTCTACCCCTGTGATTTTTTTCAGATATAGTAGCCTGTATCTTACAAATACACTCAAGAAAGTAGTCCAACTACTTTTTGCTCACATTCATACAACCAGAGCTTGAAGCTTTATCTGTGGTGATCTTCAGATGAGAACTACTCAAGAGTCTGGCTAGTGAAAGTAACATAGCCATTTGCCCCAAAATTGGAGTCTTTGTAACCATGACTCCATCTTTTTAATGTAACTGTGCATTATCTTTGTTGTTTATGCTTTAAGAATAATAAATATGGTGCTCAAGTCATAAACAAATTAGTTATGTTTAAATGAAAGTCAACCTAGTTTACATTTGATGTAGGCTCACCTAGGTGACACATTAACAATATAATGTACAATATAGACCATCCTTGGTGGTGAATGCTCAGGATTATATTACTAGCCACCATTCAAGAAGTGAGGATGCACTAGGAATATTGACTTCAATCATGACAACTGCATTTCATTTTGATTGTATTAAATGGTGTGAGAGCAATGCATAGGAATGTTATGGTTACCACTGTCAAATGTTATCTTCATCAATGAAAAAATGACAAGGGTTTATTTGCCACTTTTTCAAATTGACCTAGTGTTCAGTAGTGCATTCAGTTTGTTACTAGCATATTTGTGAATTGTTGTGTTGGCAGAATAATAACAGTCTGGCAAAAGAATTCGGATCAAATTTGGTGAATGTAATGTTAAGGGATAGTCTGACTTGATATAGTCTGACATAAACTTCCAGGTTATTTTTCTCCCTTAAATTAGCATCTGAAATTTTATGACCTATTTTTCAAGCAATGTTAATAATTCCTTTTGACTGGAACATTCCTTGTGAATATTTGTTTCTTTGAGGGAGCAGAATAAAAAACCTGACAACTGTTCATCAAGTACCCATTTTTACCAATGAATGAATGAGCCAACCAAATTATACATGTGGAAAATGCAACAACTAGTTCAAGCACCACTTGTGCACATTCTATTCAGCTTAAGCTAAAAAAGAAGACAATCTGGGAAGAAAGTACAAAAGCTGCATTTTTTATAATCTAGCAGTCACCATGGAAATTAGAAAAACTGGCATTTATCCAGTAGTCAGACTTCTGCCAGAGTCCCCAAAACAGAAGAAGGCCAACCATTAAATAAGCCTTCCATTTTACCTTTCCACATATTTTTAGGAAACTGAAGCAAAGCTTAAAATAAATTTCTGTAGCCCTCCTTTTTCAGTTGGACAGGAAGGGGTGTAGTATACTAAGGTCCCAAATTTCCCTTCTCTTGCATTCTTCAATGAAAACATTGTTGAGATGGGAGAGCACTCTTCTCCAATTACCAAAACAAGTGTTTCTTAAAATGTGGTTCATAGACTCAGAGATCAATGAAATCAAAATTATTTGCCAGCATATGTTAAAAAAAATACAATTATAAAATCCCATCAAACAATTTGTGAAAAACAGTAGCGGCAGCAAATGCATCAATTATAATCCTTAATATGGTAAATATTGATAAACATAACCCACTCAAACAAAAGCTCCTTTGGGGCCCTCCATAATTTTTGGAAGTGGGAAGGGCTCGTCAGAGAAAACAGTTTAAGAAAAACTAGCCTAAACCACCTCCAGTATAAATCTGTATGTTAAATCTTTCTAGTACTAAGTTGTTTGGAACCTTGGAGGCCTTTCATTGTGATTCTTAACTTTGAATTCCGGGTTTATTGATCATATAATTGCACTTTCTTTAGATGGTCCTATGTATTTCTTCATTTAGTTGAAAAGCCAGCTCTAATTACTTTGGAGGCATCTCAGCTCATTTTAAAATGTATTTATGATTGAATTTACATTACATCTGTTGGTTTATTACAATACTCAGGATAGCTCATAGCAATAAAAATATAAAGTATAAAACAAATAAATAGGATTAAAATCAGTCATTAAACTAATTGACAATTAAATACTTGGAAAAAGAGATATGTTTCTTTTTTTTCTAAATTCTGAGAGAAGAAAAGCCAAATGCTCCTTTTTAGGGAGTTATTCACACAGCATTTTTCGTATTCATCCATCCATTGACCCTATCTTGGCCATCAGCAATCCAAGCCTGATGTAGAATGAACTGCCCAAGACTCCAAGCCAACCCAAGACAGAGCTAGTATTTGAAAGCCAATTCCTACTCTAATCCTTGAACGGAACATCACTGTTTCCCTACCCATTAATTCATAGTAAAACCATCTGCTTGACTCTTTCTCCCTGCTTCACACACCACAGAAAAAAAAAATCTTCATTCCTTGTGTTCTATGATAGTATAGCACTCGTTTTGTAGCATTGTCCATGAAAAGGATGATGTCATCCTCATGACTTGGCTCGATGACCTTGGAAAACATTTCTGGAAAATCACCACCATCACTGACATGTTCTTCTTCAATTTAGCCCAAGTCCTGATGATGTTACCTAATGAAATGTCTGCAAGCAAACAACCAAGCTCAGAGAGCACCAAGGACTCCCCAGTTCCATTCCATGCATGGGTGCTACATACATTCTTTCCTGTATATCCAATATCCAACAACTGACTTCCTAGCAGCAGAAGAATCTCCATATAGGCCTCTTCTACTAATCTAAGTCACTGGGCGGACTGAGAGTGGGAGAAGCTGACAATAAGACTTAAGGCATTTAATGGCTTTAAAGCAGGGGTGGGTTTCTACTGGTTCACACCGGTTTGCCCAAACTGGTTGTTAAGGTTGGGCGGGTGTCAGCAAACTGGTTCGGTAGGTTTGTGTTAGAATAAAAAAAAACAATTTTTTTTGGCCCTCCCACCTGCCCAGACGCTATACCTTCCTTTATCCGCTCTCTTTCCAGCACAGCTGATAGACATGGCAGCACGCCTCAGCTGTTTTCTGCTGTTACAGGAAATTGATTTTTTTTAAGTTCCAAGTTGACGTGCACGCAGCCCACAAAATGTGTGTGCAAAGCGAACCAGAAGTTACACCGGTTAAAACCCACCCCTGCTTTAAAGATCACAGCACTTAGTAGCCAGTACAGATCTTTCAGGACAGGCACATTGAGTGATCTGTGGTTCATAGCCTGACCACATTTTGTACTACATTTCTAGACCCTTTTCAAGAGTAGTCCCGCATTGCAGTATCTGATGTAGATTATAATCCAGGCATTGGCAAATGGCACTAGTCCAAATGGCTCAGGAAAGATCACAGTTGGTGCATAAACTATAATCAGGCAATGTACTTCTCACCACTGTTGCCACCTGCAAATCCAATGACAGCTGAGGCTCAAGGGACAGTCCCAAATCTTGACTCTACTGTTTCTGAGAAGTTAACAAGCTTCAGTTCAATCCAAGATTCTCTAGCAGCCCTAGAGAAATCTAGATAGGAAGCTAGATTTAATTTCAGCTTGTTCTCCCTCATCCAGCCTGATTCAAGCAATGTTTGTAATCATTGGAGTTAGAAAGCAGAGAATGGTGAAGCTGTATGTCAGTAGTGTATTCACAGCAATCCATTCCAATGTTGCAAATGACCTTTCCTTGCAGTTACATGTAGTGGTTAAACAGCAAAGGAAGCCAGGTACAAACCTATGGATTGCCTACTGGGCATACCCCAATTAGAAGCACTGCAAAATTGCTCCCAAGGCCCAGCCCTGCTGAATGTTCCAGAGAATAGCATGGTTAAAACTACTGAATGTTTTAGCAGGCTGCGCTTCTTCCACCTAGCTTCAAGTACTGCTCACTTATCAAGATGACCCGAGCCATGTCTGGGTGAAATTCCAGGTGAAATGGACCCACAAAATTAGTTTCATTTTGCTGAGTGAAACATTGAACTTTTGTCCCCAAAGCATCCTTTCTGAGAGCTGTATTAGGATATCATTTGCAAACCCCTGAGATGATCTTATACTAAATTTGCAGTTGTTTCTAGTACTTTTCCTTAAGGGAACCAAATCATATAGATGTGTACTAAAAGTGTATTAAGAGTGCAGAGAAGAGCAACAAAGATGATTAGGAGATTGGAGACTAAAACATATAAAGAATGTTTGCTGGAACTGGGGATGTCTTGTTTAATGAAAAAGATGACTAGGGGTGACATGATAGCAATGTTCCAATATCTCAGAGGTTGCCACAAAAAAGAGGGAGTCAAGCGATTCTCCAAAGCACCTGAGGGCAGGACAATTTTTGTTAATTATTAAATAGATGGTGTCATTCCCATTAACTTCTGTAGCACAAATATACTCACAGCAAGATGTCTTCAATGATGTTCTTTTATTAATAAACACTAATGATGAAATATAATTGTTTCTGAGTCATTCTTTCTAAAGTATGAGATATACAGTAACAACTATTAACTGTGACAAGGAATCAGTTAGAAATAGGTGGGGACGCTTTATATACCCTGTGTAGAACCTTCCCTTAGGCAGTTACAAAAGTGCAGGAATGTTGAACAACAATAGTCTCTTATGTTTGGCTGGTTTGATTTTATGGCTGTATTCAGCACAGTTAACCCATTGTTAACAACAAGAAGCAATGGATGGAAACTAATCAAGGAGAGAAGCAACCTAGAACCAAGAAGAAATTTCCTGATAGTTATTACAATTAATCAGTGGAACAACTTGCCTCCGAAAGTTATGAATGCTCCAACACTGGAAGTTTTTAAGAAGAGATTGGCCAACCATTTGTCTGAAATGATATAGGGTTTCCTGCCTGAGCAGGGGGTTGGACTAGAAGTCCTCCAAGATCCCTTCTAACTCTGTTATTCTGTTAAATCCAAGAGTTTCAACTCATTTCAAACTACTGACTAGGTCTGCTAGGAGCTATGTTTTGGTGAGCTCTGGAGGGCCACAGAAAGCACACTTGTGCTGCAAAAATCCCACTTGCCATGGATGAAATTCACAGGCTCAATTTTTTCAAAACAGCATCCTAGCTTGTGAACCACCCTTCACTGTCAATAAGCCATTGAGAATGAGATAGTGTTACACCTCCAATTTACTGTAAGCAGCTTAGGTTATACAATCATCATCACAGATGATTGCCCTGAATGGTAAACACATTTTTCTTGCTTACATCTGTCAGGTCCCTGATAACAAATATTTATGGGCTCTCACACAACAAAATGTTTGTTGTAACACCCACTGCCTTCTATAGCTGATTTCAACAGGGAACAGTTAACAGCAGGACTACTGAATTGCTGGTGAAAAAAAATGAGTTGTCTTCCTATACTGATTTATGCACAAGGGTCTTTTTTCTGAATGTCATGTAAGTTTGCATTACTGATGCAAATGCTAACCTAAATATGTGTTCAGATGATAGGTAGTTCTGAATGAGATCTCTTTTTCATGCTATCATAGAATGATTATCCTTGTTTAAAGATCTGAATCTAATAAACCTAAAGACCAATTCATTCCTCTTTATTGTAGCTTATAAGATAATAATGTTATAGTTTAATGTTACCAACTATGAGTACAACCAAGAGATCAAGTAGATGTTATCAACTATGAGTAAAATCAAGAGATCAAGTAGTCATAGAAAGCTATGCAGTTGTTGTTTTTAAGGCTGGTCAACTCTGAAGCAAATCCTGGAAAGGTATTTTTTACCTTCTAACAGTTATGGTGAAAATAGTCCTCTTTATGTAATATTTGGGAAATACGCAGGTATTAAAAGCTAATCCCTAACGTTTATCTGTCCAGTTGTCATACTTTTTTCATAGATAACCAGTTAGCGTTTGCAATATCTATGCGTATTTCCCTACACCTGAATATGTTTAAAATTGTGGCAATGTATTATATAAAATAATCCTAACAGATATCAAAAACATATTTTGCTGCACCCATGATTAACCGGTGGTAGGGCTGTGAAAGCTGGATCATGTGAAAGGCTGAATAAAATAAAATGGATGCCTCCACATTGCAGCAGTGAAGAAAATTGCTGAGTATAATTTGAATGCAAAGAAATCAGACCATTAAGTACTAGATGATGTAAAACCTAAAGTTAAACATTAAAAATGATGCTCAAGATTAAATATTTTGGACACATAATGCAAAGGCAAGACTCACTAGAGAAGACATGGATATTTGGAAAAATGTAAGCAATTGCAAAAGAGCAGACAAAAAACAAGAGTGGCTAGATATTATGATGACACAAGCGTGGGCTTACAAAAACTTAAATAGTAATACTGATAATCCTGGTGTAATTATCTCCAATGGGCCAGAAAGAGTTGAAAGTAACTGAATAACTGAAAAATATCAACGGAAAATTATAATATTATTTATTGAGCCCTTGATCTTCTCCATCATCCCTAGAAGTGGCATGTTTCTCTGGGAGGATCTTTCTAAAGCGGAAGTTCTGGCATTTGCAGAAATATAGTATACCGTATATACTCGAGTATAAGCCGAGTTTTTCAGCCCTCAAAAAAGGCTGAAAAAAAACACCCTCGGCTTATACTCGAGTCAACTAATTTTCAGGGCTAAATTGATGCATGCGCATCAATTTAGCCCCAAAAATGGGCCGATTTAGGTACTGGTTCGGGCAAACCAGTAGCTAAATTTAGCTAAATCTGCTCGTTTCTGGGCTCAAATTGATGCGTGTGCAGCGCATGCTGCGCAGCATTACCTTAGACCTGGAAATCAGCTGATAATCAGCTGATTTTTGGGCCTAAATTGCCATCCAGCTTATACTCGGGTCAATAATTTTACCCGGTTTTCCTGGGTAAAATTAGGACCTCGGCTTATACTCGAATTGGCTTATACTCGAGTATATACGGTACTTCTATCAATATTGGATCCAGACAATGGAATTCTGTTCAATACAATGGTGAAATATCATCTTAAGGATACCAAGAGTCTCTCCCATTCGTTGAAAAAGAAGTAGACCTACTCCAGTCTTTGGGAACCTCAGTGGGAAAGGATGCATAGTCAGAAACAGCATCTAAGCCACAATGATATCACAGTGGCAATATATAAGCCAAGATACTACCAGAGAAATAATACAATTATGTATTTCACGATGTCTAATGCAAGTACGTAAGTTGTGTCATTGCATTATGATGTGGCCACACATAATATTACATGCTGTTCTTATTTCCCCTGCAGAGCTCAGTCAATTGTTTACTTAAAGAAAAAAAATTGAATACCTTGTAAACTTTATTAAGAAGGATAAACTTTGGAAGAATATCTCTGATGGCCTGCAACTAACCTTGGTGGTACCCTCAAAGCCTGATGTGAAACATCTTCAGGACCCTGATTTGGAAGAACAGGTTGCTTAGAAAAATTGCATGCCCCTGTGCTGTTTTCTTCCCCTCCTATCTGAGCAGTTTCCCCAGCACCGGCAAGGCAAGAGTTTCCAATAAAGATGCAACCTTGAAACAGATGTAGGAGGAGACACATGTTTTGGAAGCTCTACAGCCACCCATAAACAGAGAAAAGCAGCCAAATAAAATGACGTGTTTTTCCCTTCAAAGAAAGTGGATGGTCCAGGGGAAAAAAGAAGGAGCACAACACAATGTAGAAAAATGCAAGCACTGTACATTCTGGTCATTAACAGGGAAGCAAAATCAGAAGACATCCCAGAGAGAGAGAGAGAGGAATTAAGGCAGAAGGCAGAAATGAATCGGTAAGAAGAAAACATTGCTAGTAATACTACAGAGTGTCGTAGAGTAATAGTAAAGAAGAAATGTTGTAATAATAATAATAGAAGAATTATACTATAGAGTATAGTATAAAGGAAATATTGCAATAGCAATTGACTGGAAGTAATGTAATATAATAATGGTTATAATGATTAGCATAATAAAACAATAGCAATAGAATATAGGACAGAGACAATAGAAAGCATTCACACATAAATTAGTAAATTTTATATTTTACTTAGGTTGTTTTTATTATTTTTTCAAAAATAAAACATTTCCCCAATCCTTGTAGGGAGATATAAAAAAAACTACCTATTCACACTCCAGCATTTTTGTGGCTCTTTTGAGTCTGTGGTCAATCTAACTGCGGTCAATCTAACTGCGGTCAATCTAATTATTTAAAAAATAATCCATGACACCTGGTTATTGAAAATATTGTTTCATTCTCCATTCTGACCTTGCTGTGTTACTGACTTGTTTCAAGAATCAGTCTTGGCTCGTTCTTGAACTGATTTTACTTTTCCAATCAGATGCTTTATATCTCTCTTAAATGTTAAGCCTGGGGTAGTTACTGGCTCATCGATTCACCGCCTCTCCACATTGTTGAGACCAGAAAAGGCCTATCTTGTTCTAGGGAGTCAAATAAAGCTGGGAAGGTTTGTTCAAATTATCGGAAGTAAAATCAAGGTAAGATCAAAAGAAAAAGGTGAGAATAAGTAAAAATATAGGAGCCAACTTTAGAGGGCAGTGCCATCACAAGACCCACCACAAGACCCTCACTTGATGCGAACCCACACCTGACCCGTCACAAGACCTATTGACCACACAAAGCCCTTATAAGCAGAAGACCAACACTGATATTCCCTAAATTCCACTGAAGATGTTACCAAGCCTGATAACAAAACATTTGGAAACTAACCCACAAGCTCAGAGAATGAACCTCTACCCTCATCCTACACCTGACTATAGATATTCACCACTATCACTATCACATCAGATGTGAGACTTCTGATGGGTCTTTTGATGAGACCTATCACACCTGACCATCACTAGACCCATCACACGACTCTCACCTGATGTGACCCTCCCATCACAAGACCAACTCACCACACAAAGCCCTTACAAGCAGAAGAATACCAACACTGACATTCTGCTGAAAATATTACCTAGCCTGATAACAAAACATTCTGGAACCAACCCACAAGCTCAGAGGACGAACCTCTACCCTCGGTGTTTAAAGATCCCCATATTATTTGCAGCAGTTGACTGCTACTATATGAGGCTGGGGAAATCAAGATGGAGATTCAGCTTATCAGCATCCATGTTGAGTAAGGAGGACAAATAACAAAGCATCCATGCTGACATCTTCATAGAAATGCAATTATTTATATCCACTTATGTCAGTCATCAGGACAAAAGTATGTAAGGTTAGCATTTGTGCAACATGATTGTAGGCATTTATTTAATTATATTTGTATGCCGCCCAACTCCCAAGGGACTCCAGGCGGTATGTTCTTCGGATGTCATTGCAGCTTCCTGTAGACATCACTCCCTCTACCAGGACTCATCTTCTAGATCAAATACAGTAGTAGAGCTGTGTTCTCCTATGGATGGATGGCTGTGAACAAAGCAGCAATGAGTTTCATCTTCATCAAGTATCAGCTTCAGTTTTATTTCAGCCCTTAAAAGGTCCAGATTTGAATAAATATCAATGGATATGACCTTCTTTAAAAAAAAACAATTCCAGCCATGTCCATTCATTTTCTTAACAAAAGGATTCAAAAGCCAGACAATTTATACATGAAAAAAAAAATGAAATAAAGGCCAAGGATACAGGACAGGGAAAACTAGGAGAAAGAAACAAACATCAACAAATAAACTAAGCAAGGTCTTATCTATGACAAATTTATTTATGTTCAGAAATCTTTTAGCCTGTGCTTTTTTAAAAAAACACACGACAATGGTAAATTCTTATCTAATTGTGCATTTTAAATGGAAACTGTGGATAAAAAACCAATAAATAATTAGGATTAATAATTCCAGTGTTAGAGTTTGGAAAAAATATATTTTAACTGAGTCTGTGTTGCTCCCTTCGAGGCAGGATTTTGGGAGGTTAATTTAATTGAGAGATGATTTTGGACATTATTGTGACTCCTCGCATAATGCATTAAACAATTCTTGGTTCACAAACCCCAGTGTGTACCTGATGCCCCTTGCTTGCTTAACAGCTACTTGTCTCTCCTCATCTGCTGGTCTTCTTACTGCTTTCAAAGTAATAGAAGCAGATCTGTCTCTTACACCTTTGGTTTGATACCAAGTATCCATGCCTGCCAGTAGTAGTTCTAGGAAAAGCAGTTTCCAAGAGAAAGAAAAAGATAAGGAAGTACTTAAGTTAATTTGCCCTTCCTAACCAGAATGAATTGTTACTGAAGTTGAGCACCTGAATTCCTATTCTAAACAGAGTTATGATGGTGATGCTTCCCTAATCAGAGTCTGTCCTATTAGTGTCTGTCAGAATAAATGGGATGGTATCGTGCCCACAGAAGCAGCAGCACACCAACGATGTCAATCAGAACTTCTTTATTCAGCAAAGCATGTAACAACACTATCTCAATAACAACCAACAAATGAATGGGGTATAGCAAGTCCTTTTATAGGGAATAATAGCATGGGAAGACAGGAAGGCAAGAACTGGAGGTGTAATTACATAAGGTCAGGAGATCAGGAGACCACCGTTAAGGCCTGCCATTCACTATGGGGTGATGGTGATGGGTTTCACTTTAATTTGTGATTATCCATGAACGCCGGATGATGGGCGCAATCAACTGCCGGATGTGGGCTATTTCATCATGAGCATATATAATCAGCGTGACCAGTGGCAAGTTTAGAGCCGACTTTACCTTCATTTTGGGTCTCATTGTAACTGAGGTGCTGTTAACCCGAATAAAGACTGAAGTCACTGATTCACTTGTTACTTCGAATTTATTTCGCGTCAGCTAAAGGACTTCCAGACAACAGCTGAGAGTAAGTCGGCTCTCAACCTCTCTCTTGTTTTCC
>JANHJO010003126.1:13398-24165 GCA_032468235.1 Pseudoxyrhopus heterurus
TGTCTGCAATTTAGCAGTTCGAATCCCACCAGGCTCAAGGTTGACTCAGCTTTTCCATCCTTACGAGGTAGGTAAAATGGGTACCCAGATTGTTGGGGGCAATATGCTGACATTGTAAACCGCTTAGGTTGCAAGCCTAAGGGTTGCAAGCCCTGATAGGCGGTATATAAATACAGTGCTATTGCTATTGCTATTCATATAGCTGCCCAGGTGTAGCAAGATATGAGACCAGTAGCAGGATATGAGGAAAGGGCAGTGATATTTTCTCACTACTAGCATAAAAGAGTATACTACAAATACACACAACATTGTGGAAAATAACCATCATAGCATTATTTACCATGAATTTGACTAGTACATATTTAATATATTCTGATATCTACCATTACTTCTTGCCCCGTAGTAAAGAACCCTGTCGTTAATCAAGTTTTACAGAAATATGCAGCATTTATAAATAAAGCCCATAAAAACTTGACATAGTGAAAAGTGTGGAAAGAAGAATCCTTTATCCTCAAGCAGAGATGTCTTTCTACATTGAATCATAATATGAATAAAAAAAAGGTTTATTTCTCTGAACTAGCTTTCATAACTCAAAGCATACCAGTAGTATAAAATGGATGAAAAGTATCCAACTTTGCAATACTCTTTTTTTCAGAAAGGTGCATATACTTCTATAATTCTTTGATGGTGGCTGTGTCGATAAATTTATTATTATTTCACTAATCTTAAAAAAATATTTTTCGATTTATCTGTAAGAATTTTGTTAAGCAGTATTTTTTTTAATATAAATTAAATTTGTACTAGATTAAAAAAATCTCAAACACAAGTCAAGAATCTTGGGGAACAAAAGTTGTTTATCTCTGTGTGCAAACTTGGGCAGTTGCTTTCCTCAAAAGCAGTTTTTATATAGATATTATGGTGGTTATCTTCATTACTGAGCACTAGGAGACACTGTACAACCAGTTTAGTTCTTTTTAGTTCTTATACATTGTCCCTCCAACGCTGCATCAGGATTTGAACTCACAAATAAGATATGGGGCTACCTAGGCCTGTTGAGTTCCAACAAGTACTAAACCAGTTGTGTAATGCTTCCTGTTATGTATTGTACGGTATATAGTATACATAGTTGTCAGTTGAAGTTCTCAGTCTGGTCCTCTGTTGGAGCGGGAAAATACTTTCTCCTGATTGGTTGTTTGGTTGATCAGTTTCCTATAAAAGGAGCTCTGTCAGCCAGGGAGTTCCAGTTGCCTCACAGGCAATATTGAATAAAGAGCTGTTAGAAATCACTCTGGCATAGTTTCCATTCTTCATCCAGAACTTAACACTTCCTAATAGTCAGTGGTGAAAATAACCACTATAATATCAGAGCTGAAGAAGCTTCTTGGAGGAGAAGCGAAATGTCTTCAAAGAAAAAGCACCTTTGGGATAACCATGACCTGGATGGCTGAGAATCTCCATAGACACTATAATACAAAATTACATAAACCTTCCTCAAGGGGGAAGTCTTAAGACTTCTGGTTTGAGGGAAATTAACATTAATAGAGCTCTAGTCGGAGAGCATGAACAAATAAGAAAGGAAGCCTGTACCATTTCTTGTATCTAAAGGATATCTTTAATTGAAGTACATATTATTGATTAAATGTACCTGCAGTTTTGCACTGTTACTTGATTTTCTTGCGCTGCCTTTATATGTTGTAATTCTTGCAGACTCAGTGGAATTTGTTCTAGAAGTTTTAGTAAAGAAAATGGTAGAAAAACCTACTCCTAGTTTATATGTCTTATTTGATCATGGAAAAGACATAACAAGGTATAGCATCTGAAGAGCAGATATATTAACAGTTGCCTTTTCTGTTTGGGAGATTTTTCATCTGATTCCTGAATTGGGGGAAATTAGCTCAAATCCACACTGTTGATACTTGATTAGATAATTATATTCACAAAAATTGGGAATAACTATTAACATTTGAGTAGGTTAATAAGTATTTTCTGAGTCCCTGGGACTCTCTGAGCTTGCACTATTTCATTACCCAAAAAGCTAATAGCATCAGTGAGTGAGTATTTACTCCCTATTTTCAGTAGCTTGCCCTGCCAGTATTGGTTGGATTATGGTTTTCTCCTTGGCAGTTCCTTGATTGGGGTATTGTTTTCTGCTTGATTGTTTGTCTGATGTCAATCCCTGTTTATCAGGATGTTAGCCAGGAGTGGGATTCAGCCGGTACGAAGCACGCACTCAGCAAACTGGTTGTTAGACCGGTTGAATACCGCCCCTGATGTTAACTGATGGAAAAGACTATTCTGGTCTTTTTTCTCCTTAACTTCTTTATTGTGTCTTTTGAATGGTGTATAAATGTGGTTTATCTGTGTATAATTTGCACACTCAAGCAAACATTCAATATGGAAACAATTACTTTTACAGAGAAAAAAATGGAATAGTTAGCAAGGTCAATCCAATCAGTATTTACAATACATTGACATGCCATTGGATTTAAACATTCTCATATAAAGACAAAAGAAAAAAAACAGAGAGAAGAAAACACTGTTTATTGGATGTGAGGAAAAGTTATGAAACCAGAGGAATAATAAAAGGGTCATGGTTAGTAATAAGTAAAATCGGATAAATTTAGAAAAGAAAAACATACGAAGATGTTTATCCTTATTCAAAATAAGGACCAATGTAAAGGTTTTATTTCCAGTTTGTTCACAGGAAACCGTAAATATTAGCTATATACCAAAAACTTTCTAGAATTTCAAACAGTGAAAAGCTTGGTAAAGCTAAATGCCACAAACCTAACAAACAGATTTCAGATTGCCTCAGAATAAGAAAATATTTTTTTAAGAAGTCATATCTGGCAACAGTAAGGGAGAGAAAAAAACAAATTTAATCTGTTTTATTTAAGACAATTTGGTTAAAAATAATTTTGAAAGTACTTACAATTAGATTAGGTTATTAAATAGCAGTATCTTGAGGATGAGCTCATTATAAAACCAATGATTTCAACACCAGATGCTCAACAAATGAAGAATCCTTTATGCCAGGCATAAAATAATGCTGAATAAGATAATAGTGCTAGGTAAAAGTCCCAAGGAAGAAAATTGGCTTATATTAGCCTAAGCCAAAACAAAGCAACGGACGAGAATCAAGATGATTATAGAAAGGATAACCTATGAAAGACTAACTTTACCACTTATTCTAGAAAGTCTTTAAATGGTTTAATTAATTACAAGCTTGAGCTAAGTCCAGGTAAGACCAAGGAAAGGAAATGTTTATTAGTAAGTAGGACATCAGGGCTGCTTGATTGCTTGATTTCATCTAAGAAAAGTTAGAACTATCAGAGGTTTGTTGAAAATACCCAGTGCTTTTGTGTTGCCATGATCTTGAATGGTCTGGATAAAAATTGTTTTGTTTTCTTTTGTTTAATCTTGTGTTTATTTGGGATAAACACAACATTAAGAGCCATGGTGGTGCAATGGTTAGAATGCAGTATTGTAGCTACTTCTGCTGAAAGCTGCCTGCCTGCAATTGGCAGTTCGAATCTCACCAGGCTCAAGGTTGACTCAGCCTTCCATGCTACCAAGGTGGATAAAATGAGGACCCAGATTGCTGGGGGCAATATGCTGACTCTGTAATCCGCTTAGAGAGGGCTGTAAAAGCACTGTGAAGCAGTATATAAGTCTAAGTACTATTGCTATTGCTATTAAACAAAGGAAATTATATTGTGTGATTGGGAACATATTCATGAAACACTGGAACTTTACTGAGTGAAGCATAGGCATAACTATCATGACATGATGCTCCCCAGATATAAAAAACCAGTTAGGGGTATTCTTAAAGATGCCTTTACTTTCCAAAGTCCATTGTGGAACACACAGTGGAGAGAGTCTTCTGTGCTGTTCCTAAGCTGTGGAATGAGCTTTCCCAAGAGTTCTGCTCAGCCCACATACTTTCTGCTTTCAGGGAAAGGAGTCAAAACCTTCAAATTTAACACAGCATCACTATCATCAAGTAGACTTGTGTTTATGCTTCCTCGTTACCCAGCAACTCTTCCTCCATTGTTAATCCAGATGAGCAAAGTGATGGAAGGCATGCATAAATCATTTTTTGGGGCAATCTATTAGTGGCACTGAAAACACATTTGACGTTTTCACAAATGCTAGAAAGATTTAGGTGAGTTATAGGTGTTACCAACAGCAGCGTTAGATACCTCTCCCAAGTGGAAGATTATTTTGGGTTGGGGACCAAAAATAATATATTTGAACTCTTAAACACCTTCAAATGATCAGTTGCAAGGGGGGGATGCTAATCTATTGACAGTTTGATGTAAGATTCATTTGCAAGCCTAATTTGATTTTATATTGAAGTTGACAAAACATAGAATCAAAGAATGTGAAAGAATGCTATTTCACCCATCTTTTTTTCCCTGAATGTGTTACATTTTCAAAAGGGTAAATGAAGAAGAACAGTGATCACAAAGCTTTGCTCGCAAACTGTTTAAGAAAATGTTAACAGCTGTTTAGGCTATTAACATCTTACATTTAAAATGCAGACATTCTTGGATTTTTTTGTTTCATTTGAGATCATTGGTTAAGCCAAATGGGTATAGCTTTTGCCTAACAAAAGAGCATTCATAAAGAAAAAATACAGACTGTGTCTCCAGATATATGTATTTTGCAAATTCTGGATAAAATAGAATGGAAAAGAACAAAATCCACTGGGATGCAAAATCAGCAAAACCTTAACCAACTAAACTAACAAGGAAGTGGTCAGGAGTATGAATTCAGTCTTCTATTCTAATTTTCTCAGCCTTATAGCTCTGCCCCAAGTTTGGAGCATCCCTTCCCACATCTTTCTTTCATTCCTCCCCATAGGACAGAGACCAAGACACAACACAGACTGCTGAAAAAATTATTTCCAAAATTCAATAGGCCTGGCACAGTGGCTTTATACTTTGAAACATCTCTATATTACCAAAAGTGCGGTCATTTAAGGACTGCAAAGAACTAGCTTAGTTAGTATGATGACAGAATAAAATGTTCAGCAAGTAGCATTCATCTATTTTGTCTACTCAGCTACATTTAAAAGCAACAGTCAGAATCCACAATTCTACATGTACACAAAAATAAGCTGAGTAGTGTTTCTGAAAGTCTGAGGTAAAGTTCCATGTGACAATGCTCCTTATGAGCTGCATTGATATATTTGCATTGAAATAGATATATTTCCCCTAAGTAAATATGCATACACACAGGACAGAGATACCTACAATATAAGGCAATATTACATGCCTTAATAGGGAGAAGAATGTTACCCTTGTCTGTTTTCTGCCTTAGCTGCCATTCAAGCTCAAAATATTTTTTATCAAGTGTACAGTATGTGTGTGTGTATGTATGTATATATGTGTGTGTATGTATATATATATAAAATTAGGACTGTCTGAGATGTTCCTTAGCCTTACTAAGTGCACCAGAAATGGAGCCAGACTGAAAGACAAGAACCCACAAGTTGGTGTTCAGTTGGGTGACTTCTGAAAATAGTGGAATTACTTAAATGTGTATAAATGTTAGGGATATAGATAGACCGATTGATACTTGAAGCTGGGAGATCCACAGTAGAAATTATCTTCAATATTTTTCTGTTTTAGGTATCCTGGAGTTTTAATAGTAACTTGTTAGTAAACAATCATTTGTGTATCATAGTTCAAAATTCATAGCTTTCACATTAGTGTTTTTATTGAAGCCAGTTTTTCAGTAATTTATGATTATGGCAACAATTTGACTATTAAAGTTGAATCTAAAGATAATCCACCCCAACTGCAATTGACTTAACATTTATTACATGTGGCTTACTATCTATCTGCTGCCGTAAGTCAAGCTTGTCTTGCTATGACAGATACAATAAGTTCAAAGAATGCCTGTTAATTACAGTATCAGGTTGAAAAGCAGAGAATAAGCTAATGTTTAGGGTGATAGTGACTCAAAATAATACTGAACTAATTGGCAACTGGCTCTCCAGCTTTTGATATGTAAACTTTGTGCTATTCATCCGAATCCTTGCAGAAGAAGCTAAGGATAAACAGCAAAATGTAATATTTATGACAACTTAGAATGGCATCTTGTGTTTCCTCAAAGCAAAGGACATGAACAACTGAGAGGCAATCCTCTCAGTTCAAACTTTAGAGATACAAAATTCAAGTGGTTGTGATCTGATGAATATATAAGTATTATGGGGCATCTATCGAAGAATCTACTGAATTGCTAATGCTAGTTTTAAACCCTGGAGGGGGAACACTGTACAGTGGAACCTTGGTTCACCAATGCCTCCGTTTGCGACCAATTCAGAAGTCAAACAAAAAAGCCAACTGAGTTTGGAATCAGTTCCCGACTCAAAACTCGGTTGGCGAATGAAAAATGGCACAGAAAAATTCCTTTCTGTGCTGTTTTCCCTTCTGCGCATGCGCAGAATGTCTGCGCATGCACAGTGAGGGTCGCTTTGGAATGTGACCGATTCAGAACACGACCGCAGTCTGGGAAAGGATTGCAGTCATGTTCCAAGGTTCCACTGTATTAAACAGTAAATATGCCTATCATAACATACAACTCCAAACATTTTAGGATTGGAATAGTCGCTCTGGGACTCATGTAAGATTCAAACCAATAGCAAATGTTTCTGGTGGTAGTACTGGTGTATGAGATTATATGATAGATAGATAGGTAGATAGGTACGGATACATATAGTTATAGGTATAGATATATAGATATCATCTGTGGATGGGCAGAATTGTGTCACTGGTTCCATATAACTAAGGAATGGAAATGTAATTAAGAATGATAATGAGGCTAAGAATAAATAACACTAGCCTACAAGAGCTAAAGATGGAGAAGGAACTTCTTTTCTTCTACAAAGGAATAAGCAGTGGATATTAGATGATAACTTAATAGCCAGAGCTCCAAGTTTTAATTATCAGAAATCAGATCCTGGCAATGCCACATAATGGCCCATAACCTCATACCAAGGAAGATTTGCAAATTGTTTTAACCGTGGAAATGATCATTTATCCAAAATATTTTGCAATCAATTGTCACAAAAACTGTAATACAATTTCTTTATAGGACAGAAGTGTGGAGCTTGAACTGTCCCAAATAAATGTATTAGATAAATGTTATCTCTTCTATCTTGCTCACCAGCTTTTCACGGGGTGTAAAATGTTTTCTTTCTGTTATAAAAAGTTGATGGATATGCCCAACCTTCATCAGACCAACTTAGAGCAGCTTGGCAAGTGTTGCTGGGCTCATATTGCAGAAAAAATATTGTACAATATAAGTTGATAGAATTTTAAATCCATTATTCCAAATTAGTTATACATGGTTAATTACAATCAAGATATGTGAGAGCTATCCAACTAACCAAGTTTTCAAAGAAGAAATAAATTGTTTCAATTTGGTTCTACATTGTATCTTTACAAGCAAGGGCTGTAGTTGAAAATACGTAAATATGTAAATATTTAAATCCATCAGCAAGTTTATATTTGTAAAGTTCCAGAGGAAAAGGGCATTGTCCCTTAGCTTATATTCTTGTTCAAGAAAGAACTTTTTATCTCCATGGATTAGAAATGTCCAGTAAGATATTTATCAGTAAGATAAAATGGTTTGTTATCAGATAATAATATTTATATTACCAGAAAGATTGCTTTCTTTACTGACACCACTAAGACTAAACTGCTTCAAATATTATTCTAAATTGTAAGAGAGATTAATTAAGATAGATAGCACAGTACTTTGTCTACAAACTGCATTGAACCATTATCTAATTCTATTTAATTTTTCTGTTGTAGAAACATAGGGTTGTTAATCATGCAAATATGAAGAAAGTATGTTATTATAATAGTGTAAATCATTGTAATATTTAAAAGGAATGTAAGTGGCTTTTTGATTGTCTCTTTTGAATGATATGTAGATGTTGTTTATCTCCATGTGCCTGTTGATGGAAGTGTCTTTGGACAATGCTGGCTCCTTCAGCTAAGAAACAGATATTAACACTATCCCTAGAGTTGGACATGACTGGACAGGGGAAACCTTTACCTTTATCTTATGATGATTCTTACGAGTGAAAGGAATATGTTCCTTTCTTTTTGTGCACACCTGGAATTTACAGGCTTTTGATGATGTTTTATGTCTTTCTATTGCTAAAACATTCTTCCCACATTTCTAATAACAGGGCACCATGTAGGCCTATTTGTACCTTCTATGGAAAATCAGTAGCACTTCATAATTAAGGACTCATTTGTTTAGATCATTGTCCACAGAAATTTTTCTGAGCTTATTACTTTAGCATGGAAGTATAGAAATAACACTTCAAGTAAGACTTTTTGTTTTTTGAAACTGTAGTGCTAATTATACAAGTACATCTTTGATCTTGTAACTTAAGATGTAGATTCTTCAACTCCCAGAATTCCCCAGCCAGCATGATCTAGATATTTTAATCTGCAATTCTTATCTCACTGATATTAGTCTTGTTGGCTAAGGCCAAGTATTTGCATGAAGGTGGGTACAAAGAAACGTGTAGAAGATGTTTGTGTCATGGTTATGACTAATGTTTCCAACATTATTTATGATCTTGTTGATTTTTTTTATATTTTATAGGTGATGTATCGATGGAATCTCTTAAGCAGTGTTGTCCTTATTTTGGAAGCTAAGGAAATATCTACCAGTGATTCATTGCTCTAAAATAAACCCACCAGTAATTGCTCTGTCCTAACCATCCAAGCAGTTTCATACAATTATGAGTTCATAGAAAAAGGAAAAGCCAAAAGTCACAGACCAATACTATTGTGAAATAATGAGCAAACACTTGGGAACTTCATAAATATTCATATTATCTTTCATCCAAATATAGGATTAGGTTGATAAAAAAGATGAATGAGGAAAACAGCTACTGTTTATAATAGTCTGCTTGTTTATTTTCCAGGCAGAGAACAAATCAGCTGTAAATCACGGTTATTTAATTCGGACTGGTTGTCATAGTTCCATCAAATTAGATCTAGACTCTGGAATGTGAAGATGTAACATTTTCCATGATTTTGATGGTAACTCAGTCAAGGGGGGAGATGAAAACACACTATGCTCTTATCAGACTAAATCAAAGACACTAAACAGCCATTTCTGGAGAAACAGGACTTCTTAACATGCTTAATACGCACTCATATGTGATCAGAAGTCTCTATCGATAAATCTGTATGGAAGGAGATGCCACTGAAAAAGAAGTCATCTGTAGATCACACAAGGAAACATCTCAAGCAAGATCTGCCTGTGATTTTCTAAGAATCAAGAACAGTTGTCTAGGACTCTACGAATCTGTCAAAAGTGATGCTTCTAAATACACAGAAGGGCATAAAAAGCACCTCTTTTCAGATTGTTAACCTAGCCACAACTTTTTCCAGGCTTACACAGCTGCTTCGGAAGCTGCTGCCGGCTGTCTCCAGCTTGCCTCAAGCCAAACAGAGATGGCTGAGTTCCTGGAAAAAGATGTGGTCACTTTAAACATTCAGAAAGAGATGTTTCAGAAAGCATCCTTAGGAAGGCTTTGAGCTGTTGTTCTGCAATTTATCCTGGGTGCTGAGGAGTTCTAGCAGCTAGCCCTTTTGCTAAGGTGTTTTGAGTAATTTTTCCAACATTATTTATAATTCGTTGGTTTTTAAAGATATTTCATAGGTGATGTACCAGTGAAATCTCTTAAACAGTGTTGTTTTAGGCAAAAATGGAAATATTAGTACATTCTGTATGAGTAACACACTGTGGAAGGATGCATAAAGTTAAAGATTAAGCTCTTTCTGAGCAATGTATTGGTCAAGGGAACAATTTTCTCTTTGGCTTATTTATTTATTTCCCCCTTATAACCAAAGGACACTCCACTATATTCCACCAAGCAATGTAACTGATGTTGATTTTAGCTTTGGTCTCAGCTAACTGCACATCTCGACCGCGCCATACTGTGAATTCAGCCGCAAGTTTATATGTTGCAAATGTATACTATGGAAACAGCCAAAGGATGAATATGCTGGCAGCTGTTCTTTTAAATTTCTAGTTTATTCAGAAATCTATAGCTCTTTGACTATGACTACTACATCACTACATTATATTTAGAAATGAAGTTTATATGAACTGCATTGGGAACCAATTCTGGGTTTAGGCTAAAGTACTTTCAAATCCTAAACTGCGATCTAGTTACTTGAAGAACCATTTTTACCTATAAGACTTTGCCTTGGCCTTAAGATAATTTACAGATAGGCTGTAAGCATTAAAATACCTAAGAAATGCATTGCCAACTAAAAAAAAGTAACAAAAATAAACTTAGCTGTATACTCATTAAGCTTATAAGCCTTCCACCCTTAGACATGCCCACCCACACAGACTCTTGCTGCCTCACACATTTGCTTAACTCCCTTATTTTGCTTTCTCTTTCTTCTCTGCCCACCAGCATATTATAGCACATTAATGGCAGCAAGGACGTTCAGTAAATTCTCTGGGCTGACACACAAAGGCTGTCTCAGTCTTTGTAGCTAAGAAGCAGTTCGGGGATCAAATTATGCAGGCCTTACATAGGGATACCTCTTAAAAGAGACTGAATCATAGTGTGGAGTGACTGTAAATGTTCAGGCAGAGGAATAGTTGTTTCTCTGGGATGCTTTGATTAGGTTGTACCTGTTATGTATTGTATATAGTTCAGTTCAGTTTCAATCTGGTCCTCTGTTGGAGTGGGAGGATACTTTCTTGTGA
>JANHJO010003126.1:39320-51070 GCA_032468235.1 Pseudoxyrhopus heterurus
ATCTTTATCAACATCTGTCTTAGAACAGCTTCAATTCTTTGTGCAAGGGTTTCAACTTTATTTTATGACTATCTGATTACCCAACTTTGCCTGGTATAGTTCCGCCCAATTACCGCCCGCTACCCCCCACCCCCTGCAGGGAGGAAGAAGATGAAGAAGAGGTGGAGGGGGAAAAAGATGAGGAGGAGCATGAGAAAGGTGGAGTGAAAAACAGAATGAACAGGAGGGGGAGGACGACACACAGAAGGAGCAGAAAGACTGGGAAGAAAATGATGAAGAGGAGGAGGAGGAGGGAAGAGGAGAAGGGGGAAGAAGACGAGGAGGACAAAGAGGAGCAGGGGGGAAGAAGATGAAGAAGAGGAGGGGAAAGAAGATACAAAACAGGCAGGAGGAGGGGGATCAAGAGAATGAAGATGAGAAGGAAGAGGAGGAGGGGGAAGAAGATGAGGAGGATCATACATTTCCACAAATAAATACCCGGGCAATGCCCGGGTCATCAGCTAGTTATTGCTAAAAGGCAGAGGAGTTCAATTATAGCATCAAAGACATGGCCAAGTGCTAATTGTGGAACAGATCTTGAACTGCTCCTGTGCAAGCTCCAAGTTAAACTAAAATAAAAAGAAGAAGAAGAAATACAATCAGTTTTCAAGATATGATCTTGAATATACCTACCATTTTCAAGAACATCAGAAATCCCTTTGATAGATCATCAGAGGAACTATGGAATGAATTTAAATAAGTTAAAGGATGAATGTGAAAACAAACTGCCAAAAATGAAGAAAGAGAAGGAAAGCTAACTGAAGATTAGAACATATTGTGGAAATTATGAAGAAAAGAAGGAAGTCAAAGCCAAGAAAGCCAATCTCCGAAAGAAACCTAACAAAGAGTTTAAAAGAGTTGTTAAAATAAACAAGAAGTAGTATTGCAACAATGTCTGAAAAGGCATTGAAGATGGAAACAAACACGAAAAAACAAGGAAAGTTTTTCAAAAGATACCTGAACTTAGAAGAAATCTCCAACTTTGAACTGGTATGCAAAAGGACATCTTCAAAGGAGATAAAAGGGAGATGGGAAATATATTGAAACTCTATGCAGGAAACATATCAAGATCCATAATATTTTAGAAGATTGTTGTTATTAGTTGCAAAGTCATGTCCAACCCATCGCAAACCCATGGACAATGTTCCTCCAGGCCTTCCTGTCCTCTACCATCTCCCGGAGTCCATTTAAGTTTGCACCAACTACTACAGTGACTCCATCCAGCCACCTCATTCTCTGTCGTCCCCTTCTTCTTTTGCCCTTAATTGCTTCCAGCATTAGGCTCTTCTCCAGTGAGTCCTTCCTTCTCATGAGGTGGCCAAAGTATTTCAGTTTCATCTTCAGGATCTGGCTTTCTAAAGACCAGTCAGGGTTAATCTCTAGGACTGACCAGTTTGATCACCTTGCAGTCCAAGGGACTCGCAGGAGTCTTCTCCAGCACCATAGTTCAAAAGCTTTAATTCTTTGGTGCTCAGCCTTCCTTATGGTCCAACTTTCACAACCATACATTGAAACTGGGAAAACCATAGCCTTGACTATATACACTTTTGTTGGCAGGGTGATGTCTCTGCTTTTTAGTATGCTATCTAGATTTGTCATAGCTTTCCTCCCCAGGAGGAAGTGTTTTTTAATTTCTTGGCTGTAGGCCCTTCTGCGGTGATCTTGGAGCCCAGGAAAATAAAATCTGTCACAACCTCCATTTCTTCCCCATCTAATTGCCAGGAATTGAGAGGGCCAGATGCCAGGATCTTAGTTTTCTTAATGTTGAGTTTCAAGCCAACTTTTGCACTCTCCTCCTTCACCCACATCAAGATATCTGTGCATGGATATATACATATATTTCACCAGAGGTCAGACCTCATTCAAAAGGCAACTCTATTGATCAATTGATATGAGTATTATAGATGAGAAACTTTATATTTAAAACTGTATGCGTATAACTAAAGGCATTTTCCTTTAGTGACTTAATGGGCGTCTTCCAGCATCATGTAATCAAATAACACTAAAATATTGTATGTATTTTGTAGAGTAATGATGTGCCAAAATAACAGTAATGAAGACAGTCTTTATATTCCTTCAACAATGGCTGAGTGATACTGTGAGGACCTCTTGTCATTTCTGCCATTGTTAAAGTAATATAAGTCTGTCTTCATTATTGTCAGCCACTAGGCTGGGGATCTCCAAACTTGGCAACTTTAGGACTGGTGAATTTCCCACAATTCCTCAGCTAGCATTGATGGATGAAGAATTGAAGTTCACAAATCTTGAAGTTGCCAGGTTTGGAGACCTCTGTGCTAGGCCAACAGTAATGGATGTGGCCAAAAGCAGCATCCTCAGCTATCCTCTAGGTTTTCCTCATTCTGAAACTTCAAGATAGCCCCTATTTAATGCACTTCTTGTCAGATGCGCAGCTATATTAATTTGATAAACAAACAAATAAAAATATAAAACCTGGCACCAAGGATATTATCAAGCCAACTACCAGTATCCAGCTAGTGTGTGCATTTGCAGTATTGCAACCTAGACTGAACAAATCATTGCTATTTTTCTTACATCCTTTTCCTAGAAACTACCAGTACAACTGTATTCTGGTAGCAGCCAATTCTTAATAAGCAATCGGAAAAGCGACGTTATGCTTTTCAGGGGAAAACGTTAGGTAGCCCCATTGCATTGTTTTTCCTCAACCATCAAATGAACCCCAAAGGCCTGCCCCTTCTCACAGTACAGTTAATCACCCAACTATTGCTCCTCAACCACTGTTGAATGTCAGGCTCATTTTTCAAGAGGGGGGTCTTGTAATGGAAACACAGAACAATTAGATATTCCTTTAGTGACCTTATTTTTAAAAAATCTGAATGTGGAAAAAAGCAGACAGGAATAAGCATACAGCTCTACTGAAAACCAGTCTGCTAGAAAATATGCAGCTGTCTCTTTTTTTTTCACACTGCCTTCTGGATAGTGTCCCCCTTCTTTAACATTTTTTGAGGCAATTCTAGGATGAGGTATAAACAATAGTGTTTGTTCCCCTCTTCCCTGTTGTGTCTGCAGACCCAGAACCAGGGTTTCACAACTGGGGTCCAGTAGAACTTTAGGGTTTCATGAGAGGTCACTAGGGAGAGGAGGAGAGAGAGAGGAACAGAGGGAGAGGGAGAGAGAGGGAGAGAGAGAGAGGGAAGAAGAGAGAGAGAGAGAGAGAGAGAGAGAGAGAGAGAGGGAGATGCTCCCTGGGCTTCCAAGTCAGGGCACTTCTTGCTGGGGTGCATCTGCTTTTCTTAAGACACAGGAACCCATGGGTGTGTGTGTCTCAGACAGGTGCCAGATATCTGGGGTTGAGTTGGCCTGGGCACCAGCAGCAGCAGGAGCCACCCACATAAATGTGGGGGAGATGAGGAAAGGAGGGTAGGAGGCAGGGGAAAGGAAAAAGTTTAATTCTTTATTTTTAGTTTAAGAATACTGTTAATGTATACATATAGGCCTATACATGGAATAAATATAATCATCATGTAACCTCTGGCCTGTATTTGAGCCTGAATGTACAAGGATTCCCCTAGGACATGAAATTATTTTTAGGGTTCTTCCAGGTTCAAAAGGTTGAGAAAGGCTGACAGAAATGAAACGTAGCAGATGTCATTTAGGAGAACTGATTGCCCAGTTTTTAAGTGCTGGCATTCAATTGTTGTACAAGAATGTTCTAATGAGATTTACAGCATAGGGATGATTTTTTTGGGCGGGAGGGGAGAAATCATGAACTTTGATGTTAAGTAAATCTTATTCTCTTCTTCAGATTTATTCACAATAGTATCATTCTCCCTCACTCTTGGTCAGGTAGCTTAAAGCATTTGAACTGCCTGACAGGGAATCTTGATTAAGCTACAACAAGCTTGAGAAGTATTTATTTTAATTTAATTTTTATTAATAGAAAAAAAGAGAAAGAAAAAAAATAAAACGCAAAGATAATAAAGATGGAAATTGTCAATGAGAAGAGAAAAAAATACAAAAATGCTTGAGGAATATTGTTGAATTATTTTTATGCTTACTACACATATTCTTTTGGGTGAGTAGATAGCTAAAGATTTTAATACCTGCTTGTCACTCTTTTGCATAAATAGATATCCTATTTAAAACTGCTTATAAAACCAATGGGAAATATGTTCCATTATTCATGATCCTACTCTTAATATATTTCTGAAGAAAGAATGATGCATCTGGCGATAACAAGCGCAGTCTTGGAAAAGTACTTTTCTTAAGAAAAAAAGAAGAATCTACTTATTTAGATTAACTATTATTTAGAAACATAATGTTTCCAACTGGACGCCGTTGGTATAAATATCTTTCAATTTGTCTCAAAACACGATCATCTGGAAGATACAAGGCTGCTTTTTATTTAGGGCTAAATAAATACAGTGGGGGCTAATTACTAAAACTGATATTTAATATATCAAGGGATTTGCAGAATTTTTGAAAGATTCCAACAGTTTTCATCGAAAACAATTGCCCTCTTTCCCTCTCGAGAATTGCCAAACCTTTCATCTAGCCCTCTGGTTTTCATGAACTTGATGACAATAGAGCTTCTTGCATATGGTCATCTCTTCCCTAAGCTGTGTTACTATGTGGCCCTTAAACCTGACCCCAGATATAGGGCCTCCTTTCCTTGGTTTTCATTAGCAAAACCATAGAAGAACGTTTGATGGCCCTAAAATTATCTAGTGGCTCAAGAACATCCATAGCCCTTTTTCTAACAATGCTTCATTGAAAGTTGCAGACCAAGATTGGGATATACAGGTATATTGTTCTTATATCTTTTCTTCAATCTAGATGCATTAGGCGCTTTGAGCTATGAGAGACCATTGCAGTGGGGATGTATAGTAGACAACAGACATAGAGAGATAGATAGATAGATACATAGAAGATGGACAAATAGACATAGTTTTTGGGGAATACATTTTTAGGTATGTCATATCCTTTCGTTATTACTAAGCAGTTATTAAATAGCAAACACCCCTTGGTGTTTGACAGAATCTTGATTATGAATCTATATTAAACTCATATTTGGCAGCAAATATAGGAAATTTATACAAGCAGGTTGAGATCCAGGTCTATAATTGAAGTAGAGCAGTTCAAGATCCTGAAATCCCACATGGCTTCACATATAAAAGCAGGATGGGAAAAGACATTTTCAGAGCATTTAGCATCCAACCACTTCCATCCAAAACAAATTCCATGACTCACTGGGTTGCATAGGTTAAACACTCAATGTCCATTTTAGTTCGGACATTTTTCATTCACTTATTAACTGACATAATAGTTTGGAAAGGCAGTTAGCAGTAATGGCCTATTTGGCATCTGAAGTCGAATGTATCATATACTTTCTTTCCATTGTTGTTGGAAAGAAAGTGAACCAGAAATAGGATTCCAAAAACCATTTACTTTTAAAGGATTTCTTACTTATAGCAAGTGGCTTGTTAGTGCAAAAATAGTTGTAGAAGAAACAGAAAATGCAATCTCTTGTGGTGTTCATCAGGTTGTAATTTACACACTTTGTATATGCTGCCATTTTGGAATTCATAAGAACATATGAAAGTAAAAAAAAATGTCCCGATGGATCACAAAATGGGCTCACCTAATTTGGAGAGAGGTTTTCCAGAGACCAACCGGATGCCAGTGGGAAGCAAGAAAGATCAAAGCTCTTTCTTGCTGCTTCAGCTGGTAATAATAAGCTTCCTGCTTTGGAAGCTAGATAGATTATTGCCATTCTCTTATTTAGCATTGGGAAAGTTCACTCTAAGATAGAAAAACTATCATAACTTTCATGAATTAACCAATAGTTGCATAAATGTCCTCATGCTTGATACTCTCCATGGCAGTTTCACTGGATGCATTAGCTCATTTTCACCACAATATGCATACTTTCCTACACCTTTAATGCATAGCCCTTGAGTTCAATTTCTTTTTCTCCAGCACCCCTCATTTCCCTGCTATTTTGGTGGCTCTTCTCTTTTTTTTAAATCTCTTGATTATCCTTTTGGAAAAGGACTGATTCAGAGTATGAAGAGTAATGACAAATGCAGCCCTGCTATAGATTTGGATAAGCTCTGGTTCAGAAGCTTGTACAACTTCTACACACACTTGTTTTGTAATTTATCATGCATAACAAATTGTTATATTTTATTAGATACGCTGACATACCACACTAGCACAGTAGGAACAGGAAAGCATTCAAAATCCCTCTAGGTTAGTTCCATGTCCCCAGAAAAAGTTTCCTAAGGAAACTTGGGAACATTGTGTTCATTGTAAAATCAGGCAACTATCCCAAAAGAAAAACTCAAGGCAAGGGAACACCACAATCTCCTATGGGAGAAATTAAATATACAAGGAAATTAAATGAGCCAAACCTCAAGGACTTCTCCCCCCCTCCCACATGCAAATTATTCCATGTTGAGGAAAGTAAGAAGTAACTAGAGAAGGGGTGAGGGAATTTTAGTTAAATACACTTAGTAGATCTCATCCTATTGTCATCTTTTGGGTAGACCTGCTTTAAAAACTACCGTAAGTTTATTTTCCAAATACACAGATGTACGTTAGTATTCAGACTCTGAAATACCTACATTTCTAGTATCCCAGAGGTAACAGAAGAAATGACTCAAAGGAAACAGAAGAAATGAATTCAAAGTATTTCCCAAAAGTGAGTTTTATTAAGAAAGAATGGGGAATAAAGAAAAGCTGTATAATATGAAGGCCAAAGTTTGATTGCTTAGGACTGAAAAAGAGAGAGGGTAGAAACTGCCTTGGAAATTAGATTTAAAAATACGTTTAAATGCAGGTGGAGAGTGAAGTAATTTCAATTAAGTCTGGAATTTATAGCTTCAAAGTTGACACTACAATAAAGACTGTTCCCAACCCTCAGAGGTAATGTCAGCTGACTATGATACAATGTTTGGTTCTAATGTCATTGGAGAACTCATGACAGAATATATTAGCTATGAGTTTGTGCTCTCTCTTAGGTGGATAATGGTTCTTCAGTGTCAATAAGCTAATTGGGTTAAGAGCCAGTTACATAACCAAATCCTTAATATAACCCACGGGAGGAGCTAGATGGCTGGAAGAAACATGTGACAATACAGGGAGAGGAAGATCAGCAAAAGGCTTAGAATGAAAAAGTGCAGAGAAAAAAGGAAAGAAGGAAAGGACAGCCACCTGTTGAGGAAAAGGAGCAAAGTCATTAGCCAGTAGGACAACATCTAGTTTGAAGACAAATAAGATCCACGGCAGTAGGCTAGGCCAAAGTTTTAGCAAGATAGTACAGAGAAAAACTTGGTGTGATAGCCTTGAGAAAGAAAAAAGATACAATGCACATTTATCCTATAAAGATGAATGAATATGATTTACTCCCTTGCATCCACCACACTATTTATGAATATGTTTGATGAAGGACATATTAGAGATCCTTAGTGTCAAGATATATCCAAAAGAAGATTTAAAGGACGACATTATTAAAAAGAAGTGGGTTTCCCCAGCTATATCTTTTATGGCTAGAGATGATAGGAATTGGAAGTATAGGGAATGAGCCCACAAAGTGATGGTTTATCACATTTATCACAGTAAGATACTTGAGATCTCTTGGAGTTTAAAAATCTAGAGATGGAAAACAAAAAGCATCCAGTTAGGACATTTAAAAAAATCCAGGCAGATTATCTGTTAAAGGTAAATGGGAACTTTAGGAATTTATAGTAGACAGGGAAAAACAATTAACTGGCCGTATTAATTGGTCCAAAATCTCTACAGTTCTAGAGAACAAAAGAGTAATGGGATCTTGCACAACAAAATGAGAAGGGTTTATTTGTACAAGAAAATTAAGAATAGTCAATCTATCTCTGTTAAGGAAAGGAAAGTCTATAACTGAATTTCAAATACTTCTAGCACTGAATTCCAGGCTCTACACAACTTCCTGCCTCTTCTCTTCCATCCAAACATTAATAAATCTATCTAGTTATTAGCAGTCTACTATCCTTTAAAAATGTAAATATTTCTTTGATCCCTTTAGGAGAAGAAACCTACCCAATGAGCAGGAAGCCAGTCTTGGTCTCATATCACAGAGGGAGAACATGAGGTCATTTATTAAATTTTGCAACTTGAATTTGTGGTGAGGAAGTTGGAAGCCACTTCGAAAGCCCTTAACCAATATTTAGAAAGTTTGTGGTGAGTTACTTATACACAATTTAGGATGAGAGCATAGTGATGTAATGAACGATCACTTACTGGGACACTGGGTTGTAATATTATTTTAATGCTGAATGGATCTCTTATATTGATAGGCATGTGAGAAGGTGAAAGGAGAGGCTCCCTGGTTTGGAGAATTAGGCAAACACACAAGGGAGCAAAGAGGAATGTGTCAAATATGAATATCTTTGAGCTATGGGATATATAGGAGAACCTAACATAGAATACATTGCATTTCAACTGTGACTATACAGTATACATATTAAAGGCAGTTTGTGTAGTGGATAAGGCATCAGAATAGGAACTGGGAGCCCATGAATTCTAGTCCCACTTTAGACAAGAAGCCAGCTGGGTGACCTTGGTCCAGTCACTTTCTCTCAGCCCTGGGAAACAGACAAGGCAAGCCACTTCTAAAAAACTTTACCAAGAAAATAGCAGAGACTAGTTCAGGAGTCAAAAACTGACTTGAAGGCGTGCACATGAGCATGCATGTGAACAGACAATACATAATACCATAATGGAAATGGGGGGAAAATATCAAAAAGACTTAGGAAAAATAAGGCAACAAAGGATAAAGAACATCTGCTGCAGAAAACAGAGGGCAAGGCATCCTGGTCTAGGAATGTGCACAATTGGTGCACAAGGTTGCAAAAATTCTCTAAGTTAAAAGAGGGAACCACTGCAGAACACTTCCCCCTACTCCAGACCACCTGAGTCAGTCCAGAAGGATACTATGATCAATTATAAATCCATAAAAGATGGGCTCCCAGAATGGATGCATCAATCCCATCCTGAGCTTGCCAGAGGTCATCAATAAGGGATAACTAATGTTTGTAACTCAATCCTGACTAAAAAGAGTCCAGATAGTCATTTCCCCCAGACCCATTGGAACCAAAGACCAACTACTTTCTCAACCATCTTCCCTAAAGAGGAAAAGTTAGAGAACTGAACAAAAATTGTCCAGCTCTTTTTGGTCTACCGATAACATTTTGAGGAAAAATGATTGCCTCTTGAGGAATCAGTGGCATTACTTCTTCCGTCAAAGAAGCATATTTTACTACATGAATCTAACCATGTGTGACCTTATGGGAAACCTCGAACAGCCAGGAGGGACACATATCTAGAATATAGCCAAGCTTAGATGCCTAAAAATCCTCTCCAGTTTAGTAGGATTAAACACTCCCTAGAAAACTAAACAGAACTGCTCATCATAGAACTTGGACAGTCAGACTCCAATTTTGAGTGAATCCAAACAAAGTTATCCATCAGAAGTATAGAATAATCTTTAGAGCAATTGACAAATTTTCTCTCAGCTGCTCCTTACCCAGGAGAAATAGGGCCTCTAGTCAGATCTCTGAGGATGCAATAAGAGCAGAAAAATAGTTATAATTTGCAGCTCTTATTACCACAAAGTAAACCTTATGAAGTCTCTTACCTGCGTTTGGATGAATTTACTTTGTTTTCAGATGCTTTCATCCCCCAGAATTCCTCTAAAAACCAGATGATTTTCTGGGATCTACATACACAAACACAAGCCAAGATCTAAGGCCATGCACCTTCATTCCAAGCAGCAACTCAGACTGGATCATTTTGCAGAAAGACCAACAAGTGCAGAATTGGAAAAAAAAAGTAAAAACAATGGCCGCCATTTACCTGCAAAACATTTTTAATCAGTTCTAAAGAGAGATTTTGATTTCCTTCATAAGCTTACCTTCTCAATTCTGGGCCTTAAATAAGTTTGAATAAAATATGGTGGTTCTACCTTGTTTCCTGCTGATGTGAGACATATCTATGTGTGAGTGCATGGCTAGTCTCATTGCGTTAAAGTGGCACATTGAATAAATCAGACTTCATAGGTTCTCACATGATTTCAAATTTTATAATATTATTTTTGTGCAATATACATGCATAAATGCATAGAAATCAGTCATGTAAACTTACTATAAAACTGAAATAAAAAATAGATTGAAGTTTAATAGATAAAAACAAAATATCTTTACACCATAGGTATAATATCTAAATCTTTTGATGTCTAAGGGTTACTACACATTTTAATTTCATACTTTCCTCAGAAACATCAATAAGGCAATTAAGACTGATAGTTTCAGGTGGAAGACAAACATCATGTCCTTAATCCTACTACTTCTGAGTCAGATTGTGTGTAATACTTGTTGGTTGCCATTGCATTTTGAGAAGTGTTAAGTACCTTTTAATGAAGAAAGTCTGTTTATTTCTAGAGGTGGGTACAAATGATAATGACCTTTTATCCGCAAAGAAAATAGACATATCTATTTTCTTCTTGGATAAAAGATTTTCCTTTGCTGATTACTTCTTCCATGGCCTAGTTAAAGTAATAAAAAAATGAACATATGGCTGCCTGCAATTTTGTTTTTATAACATGTAAAATGAAAAAGATGGTATTTTGCATGCTTCACTTATTGGGCATTAATGCTTGGCAGTTAAAATTGCTAAGAGGCATCTGGGAAGAAACTAAAATACTCAACTTCAAGTAAATATTTTTCTTCATTATCCCACTTTATGGAAAATATAATTAAACCAAAAAGGGACCGCAGTTTTGCCATTTGTGAACTGTTAGCGAATCCTGAATATCTGCCAATGGGTCAGGATCAGAAATAGGGACATGCTATATTCAATGTGCAGGGCAGAGCAGAGCATGCAAACATTAATGTACTGCTTTAGGATCTTCTCCTTTCTCCCTACAGAGTCAGACATTAGTAACTGGGACTGAAGGAGCATTGCCCATTAGCTTCCCTTATGGCCAAACTAGGAAATATTTTTGAATAATGAGAGGTAGCTGGCTACCAGTTTCTTGCAATTGTAACGCAATGCAAATAGCAAAATATCCTGTAGTAAATCTCCACAACTGACAGACCCAACGAAAGGAAGAAAGGTACAGACTGCTTTGACCACCACTGGGATTATCCAGATTTAAGGCTCATCACTCTTTTTGGAGGAATTTAAACCAGGAGTCCCTAAACTTTTTGCCAGTACATTTCCCTTTATAGTGCATTTTTAATATACAGTATACACCTCCCCTAAAATCCAAACACCAAAATGCATACAAAGGTACAATGAAAACAATGCAATAAAACATTTTTAATAGACAGAAAAAAATAAAATAAAAAACTTCACACCTCCGCAGGATTTTTTCTATAACTCCCCAAAAGAAATACACCTCACAGTTTGGGGAATCCTGGTTTAAACCAAGTTCTTTTAGCATTTTAAAGAATAACTAGATACCATTTTTATGAGGGATTCCTAATGTGACCTATCAAGATGCCACAGATTCATGTTTATCAAAAGACATAACATTTTCTTTTCTGGATGATTTTATAACTCTCCTGCCTTCTACAGAATGAGACAAACCGATTGGAGGCTCACAGCATTGGTCTTTCAAACACTGGTTAAGGATAACAATGCCATTTTGAAAATTATATTCTATTGTGTATAAGAAATGTGCTTGCTTTCAATAC
>JANHJO010003126.1:98513-109392 GCA_032468235.1 Pseudoxyrhopus heterurus
AGGAATTTGGACAAATAGGGTTCTCACTCATGTATTGTTCAGATGCTTAGTATCTGAAGATCTTTCTGCTGTAGATCTTTCACCTAGGATTAAGGCCTTAGAAAGTAGGACTCTCTTATGTGTGGGAGAGATAGGGATACAGTGTCTATCCCTATTTTTTGTCCATTGTATCCCACGGTAGGCAATAGGATATCTATATCTATATCTATAATCTATATCTATCTATAATGTGTAACCTACAGGGGTTTCTGATCAAGATGTTCTCATGCAAAAAAATTGAAAAAAAAAAAAGGAATACCGGTAGATGTTTGGACGCTCTCTTGGTAGCCAGATAAATGTTTTCACCTCCTTTCCTTGTATTACAAAACCACAGATCTGTTGAGGCAGTTATTGGTCTGTTTGGTTGCTGCTTGTTTAATAGCAAGTTGTTTATTAATCACTTACTTCTACATGACATAACTACATCATATGAACTTTATACATAAACATTCTCATAATCTATATCTGCATTAAACCATTGTTGCAGAACATGCGTTGCTGTTTCCTTAGGTTTCCTGCCCCACATGACTTTTACAAATTATATGTTTTAAGTAGCAAAAATTAAAAAGAGGGTGTCTTGCTAACCAAAAGCAAATAGTACAATACTGATTTAGGGGAGTGTTACTGAATCTCCCAAAGATAATGGGGAGGTTCATAGAATGGGCTGGTTTGCTTTCTGGTAACTACTGTGTTGTGATGACTATGCCAATCATAGCCAGAGTTCATTGATCTTGATATATGTTTATAATCCTGTAATTATTTTGATAGAATTGTCAGATAGAGCATCTGACAGTGTGTTGACCAATGCCATGCTCCAAACACTGTCTGGATAGAAAAACCCAGGGTACCATAAATCTCTCCCTGACTGCAGGAAGAGGTGGGTTTAAATGAGAAGGTATAAAAGTGCTTACCTCCTTTGTTCTCTGTTCCATTCCTCTTATCCTTTGTCCTGATACAATGATGATGTTCTATTCTGGAATAAAGCAAAAACTGAGTTGAAGATGATTTCTGACTATGCATCTTATTGCCTGGGAAATAGCAAGATCCTAAAAAACCCCACAAGAACTACATTCTTGCCTTTATGATCAAATTTCAAGTGTAGTTAAACTTTTTGAAATGCAGAAATCAAATAACTCTGCAATGATTTTATTCAAAGTTATGTTTTCCTGGATATTTTATTTATGCTATAATTGTTAGTTTTGACAAACTATAAAGGTCCAGGAAATCACTTCTTTACGTATTAGGAACAACACTTTTATCCAATTTCACTAAATGTCTTTCCTGGTACATTTTAATTAGCTATTTTGCCTCTTCAGCTTGCTGGAAAGAACTAGATAGCTCCAGACCACGTCACTCTATAAAACAGCAGGTGTCAGCTTTAACTGCTTCTGAAAATATTAAATGTATTCAATTAAAAGAACCCCTTAGAGAATGATCCTTTTTTATGTTCATTTGTCTTATGCAAACTCTGCAATGTGTTTTTGTCATTTTACAATATGGTCCTTCTAGTTTAGTGACCCAATTATATCTCAAATATTCTAATGTCACAGAACATTCCATGTACTACATTTTCTCTAATACAATCTATCACACCAAAATTGATGGAGCCATCGGTGTATTACAGAAGCAAACACAACAACGTCTATCTTAAAATGATGATATAAATAACAAAAAACACTCTTTTCCAAGTGTAAATTAGAATAATTGATTCTTTTAATGAAAAGAGGAAGGGCACTTAAAGACAACTGATTTTCCACAAGCATCATACAACCATATTAAAGATAAAGTTTGGAAGGTAACGTTTGAACTATTGTTTCTTACAACTCTGCAATACCACGATTGATTGATTGAATGAGCCATGGTTGCACAGTGGTTAGAGTGCAGTATTGCAGACTACTTCTGCTGCCTGCTGGCTGCCTGCAATTTGGCAGTTCGAATCTTACCAGGCTCAAGGTTGACTCAGACTTCTATCCTTTAGAGATGGGTAGAATGAGGAACCAGATTGTTGGGGGCAATATGCTGTCTCTGTAAATCGCTTAGAGAGGGCTGTAAATCACTGAAAAGCAGTATATAAATCTAAGTGCTATTGCTATTGGTAGAAATAAGCATGCAAATGATTGCCCAAGAATGGCAATATTCAGTTAGTGTTTTAGAGGCCATGGGTAGTATTCTAACAAAATGAAAGTAAATAATGCCTAGAATAGCATAGAAGTTGAGGTCAGGGTTGTACATTTGGAGAACATACTGTACTTTAGAAGCATACTTCAAAGGAGGAATTACTATAAACAGAAAGATCCTTCTCCTTATTTTATATGGATGAATCTCTCAGTTTTGTTATCTCTCATATTTAAACATTATTAGATTCCCAGCAATCCCATCTCTTTTATAAAAATGATTATTTAAAAACATCAGAAACAACTATTTTCATCATATAGCGAATTTGTGTATATGGGCTTTATGTTTATACTTGCCTAGTAATATACCATTTCAGATGCATACAGTAAATGTGAATGGACAAACCAATTCCTTCCTTCCTTCCTTCCTTCCTTCCTTCCTTCCTTCCTTCCTTCCTTCCTTCCTTCATTCATTCATTCATTCATTCATTCATTCCTTTAAAAAATGTTCCCAGAGCAGCACAGGATATCATTCGGTTATTTGTCTATTACCGTAGGAATTGTTTTCTACTCAGATTTTTCACATTGTATTGGTTTTTGGTGACCATCTCAACCTGTGGGCCTTAATTAAACCTTTGAAAGCTTTAGTAGTTATTTGCAGGCCCTGAAGCAATCACAAATACTTCGAAATGATGGAAGCTTTTGGCTCAAGTCTCAGACCTTTTTTTTAAATTCTAATATGGGGCAGGGATAAAACTAATGGCGTCCCTTTGAGCATATTGCTCTGCTCAATGGATGTGTTTCCATTGCCTTAATATGGTTTTGCTAAACTCCCTAATGAAAGACAGAGCAGCTGTTTACTGAAGGCTTCGTAGGAGTCTTTTTCTCTGGACAGCTGCCACTGGCATTTCCATTTTGGCAGGAACCTACAAAGAACGGCATTAGAGACATTTTAATTTAATAAGCAAGTCAATTAGCTTTCAAATTAGGACAACCATTGTTTTCTCTCTCATTTTCCCTTGAAAAAGAGCTGCACCTCTTCAGGTGGTTAAGGAAGGATAATAGAGAATCTGAGGTTTCATCCAGTACAAATGCAGAAGCCATGAGGAGATTCTGTGATTGCCTGGGAGATTCTCATTCCAAATCTGCCTCTTCCGTGAATTTGTGTGGCCTTAGGCAAGTCATTTTCGCTTAGCTGCAGCTCATCTCCATGCTGGAATTTTTCTGCTGTAGAAAGGAAAAGACCCATGAGGGCAAATCCTTTGATGTACTCAGGCAGACTGACTGACTTTGGGGGTAAGGGATGTCCCAAAGGTGCTTTGTTAAAAGGCAAGTGGACTTTCTTTGTTTTGCCTCGAAGAAGTTTTGCTTTTCACCCAAGATGTTTCTTCGGTTCTGACTGAATGGTGGGGAATAGAAGGATTTATATACCTTGCAGTCATCTGGTCATTAGCATTCTTTCTGAGAGTCATTGAGGTCACTTGGAAGTTTATCTGTGCCCTCAGGGTCATCTGAATAGTGCAAATGGGTGTGGAACCCTTTGGAACTGCTGAAAGGGAACTGTTCAACCTTAATGTAGATGGCCTCTTTGACCCTCTTTCAGTAAGGGAAGCTTCTCCAAAGGCAAGAACATTTGACCTACCATATTCACTATCTTTAATTAAATTTAATTAATGCTCTAGTTACCCATCAGATAGTAAAAATCTTTCACCTTTTACTGTCTGCTTATTTTTAGTTTACTGTGTTCTATATTCCCAGCCACTGTATTTTGTAAGCAATGCTTTGTGGTTCATGCTAAAAAATCTAGTTTAATATAAGTTGCTGTTATCTTTGAACTATAAAGCAGGCATTGGCACAATTTCCCTAATCTACTTCTTGCTTGGTTCAACCTTACAGAATATGGATTTTTTCCCCTTTATTATACAAAGGCACATGCATTATCTCAGTACCACAGACGTACCGTGAGGTGCAGAACCAAAGTTTGCATTTTCATTTACCTTGTTCCTTGAGGTTTGTTTTTTTTAAAATCAGTAACATTACAATCTAACAAACAATCAAGTAAAATAGGATAGGAATGTCAAAGAAATCCAAGATTGGCTTACGTGTCTCACCACTCATAAGAATGACAAGGGTATTATGACCTGGCAATGAAAGTACAAAAATTAATAACATCTAGGCTTCTTGTTGTGACATGTTGGTGGCGCTACGCTTTGCAACTGTTGGAAATTTTGAAGTGGTTCAGAAAGTGACAGTCTGACTCTGAACTGGCAACATCAAAGGGAGCATAGAGCATCAATATTGCAAAAATTTTATTTTCCATTGTTTTTTTAAACTGTGCATACAGATGTCAATTCCTTAAAAGCATGGAAGCCTGAGAAAGATCAGGCTGCTTTAATTAATAGCACTGAAGTTCTGGGCTTGCATGAGGTCCAAAACTCTTCTGAATTATTTTCAAAGTGTGCACAGCCCTCCTATTCAAGCCAGAGATACATATTGATTAAGCACTATACAGATCAGAATCCAGTTAATAAAAAGATTGTCTGCTTTTATATGGACTATTCTTCCAAGACCTTCAAGGAAGACTCTCTTTCCTATACTTATTTCTGCAACAATAAAAGTTACAACAATCAATAGAATTCTCTCCCCCATAGGGACACCTGACCTGTGAAAATTCTCCTCTAGATATCCTTTTTTCGTATTTTTTAAAGAGAGTGTGAAGAGAGTGTCTTGTTAATTCTCCAATAAGTTTTAGAAAACCTCCCTCTCCAACAACCCCAGACTGCTTGTTATTTAATCTCCACTCATTTTAATTGTAATTTGAATTTGTGAAATTAATTATTAAAAAAACCCTCACATATTCAGTAAGTAAACTCAGGTATAAGTAGGAGGAACCTAGTCCCTACCACAGGACCATAGTCAAGCATACGGAACCCACTTCAACTCTGCATCAATTTGGTTTAGTGGTGAAGGTGCTGGCCTACAAACCAGGAGACTTTGAGTTCTAGGCCTGCCTTCCTTAGGCATGAAAACCTGCTGGGTGACTTTGGGCCAGTCATGCTCTCTCAGCCCAACTCACAATTTTCTCTTGTGGAGAAAACAAAACGAGTACTAGGCATGTTTGTCACTTTGAGGTATAAAATAATAGAAGTGGGATTAAATAAAAGTTTTCTCAAATGAAATCACTTTTCTGAAGTTGCTGGATTTCTTCCAAGCAATAGCTTTTTACATTCTTGCCCATTGCTTGCTTTCTTCTGAAAGCAAGTCCTCTCCTTTTTCCTCATGCTGTCTACCAGCAAAATGCTGAAAGGGAAATTGTCTGCCATATACTGTAGGTAAAGAATTTGGTTCAATCTCACCAGAATCGCCATTGTGGAATCTCTCCTCCTTAATTTATTTAAAGTGAAAACTACCTTAGCACACACGGCCACACAACAGATAGAAAACCAGCTGATAACATCTCCTTACTACTACTACTACTACTACTACTACTACTACTACTACTACTACTACTACTACCACCATACTACTAAGTTTGTGAGTATCCAAAACTCTTTACAGTTGCCCTAAAAAGGTTGCTATCAAAAGCAGCAACAAATCTCCCTAACTAGCTGCAATTTGCCTACAGCTATGTTTCTTTGCCTTCTTCACAGAAACCAAGTGGCCACCTCAAAGTGGTCTGTGGGTCCTCACTCATGCTTTCTGAGGGGGCCCATTCGTTTAAAAATGTAATTTCTCAGTGGCCCTGTAGCACCCAGGCTTTGCTTTGTGTGGAAATTACATACTGTATAACCTTGGAAATCTTGGTGTGACAGAATCTGTCACTTGGCATGGTGTCAAAAGACATAGAAAGTGCCAGTGGGAAAAAAAGAGAACCCCATAATTCCTTTCAAAATTATAGTTTCCCATTTGGCCAAGAGCTTCATCAGTTTCCCTGATTTTTATGGAACTGTTCTCTAGACGGCACTGTTGCTACAGACATTCATTACTGGGATATGGAAAAACACACATCTATTTACAGGAATTTCAGCTGTGTAATTTTGGTTTTTATTGAGGCGTTGGTATTTTCACATTGCCTTTTTTGAAAGTGTAATTCATGATGAACACTTTTCTCAGCTAATATAAAATATTGCCTTCTTCAAATTTTTTAGCTCTGGTGTGACCATACCAGCGTTTACTTTCCCACTCCTGTTTCTCTGCTATCTTAAGAGGATTATATTTATATTCCATACTTGAAGAGCAAAGTATGGTCTTTTTTCAAAAATTCCTCTTCATATGTCACTTCAAAGAAACTTCTTTCAAGACTGTTTTTCTTCATATGTGTTGGATTATGGTTCACTTAATTTCAGGGGGAGTTGCCCAAATGATATAGAGAGAAATATATTACTTCTCTCTCTTCTTTCCTAGGTGGCTTGCTCCTGCTATGATATTTTTACAGTTTCATATGGTATGTAGCCAACTGACTTTCTTTAACTGTGTTTGCCCATAGAGAGTTCATGAAGCTGAGTCTATCATTCCAAATTGTCAAATGTGTAAAAATTGGTGTGATGATGATAAAAATGATTATTATTCAGTTAAGGCTGGAGACTATGGAAATCCATCTCTTTTAGGTTGGGAAAGGCAGTGTTCCTGGGGATTCACTTAATTATATTACCACCAAAACCTTTTAGGATTTGAGGAAGAATGATTAGATCAAAGCCATCCAGTGACCTCTGAGTTCACCCAGTGAAGGCCCTCAGAAGGGAAGAAATGAACTTCATTTTTGGTGCAAGGTTATGCTGTCTCTGATTGCATGCTGTGTTTCTTTTTCCCGGCCATATTGACAAACTGTCTTTCTCTTCAATAGACTAATGGGGAACATGTGCTTCTGCAGACGATGTTGAAGCAAAATTCTTAGTAGCCCCAGCCAGTCGGCTCAACCATAAGAAAAGCTGGGGGCTGTATTTCAGAAACATCTGGAGGATCATGTAGTTTTTACTCTTATAACACAAGGAGGCAAAATTGCAGTGGAAAGCAGACCATTTTTGGAGGCAATTACATTATTAGGGCTGCTAGATCTAGGCTGAAAAAATCCTGGTGACCACTAGATGGCAGGAAAGAGTTTTGCAACCCAGAAAGGGTTTGTAGCTCCAAATCAGATATCAGATATCATACCAGCTCTTTCGAGTCAGAAAGCCATAATTAGTTCTTTTTCAAATCATGCAGGTCTGTCAAACTGGCTGCCTGCGGGCCAGATGTGTCACATGCAGGCCACGCCCCAGCTCCGCAAAGGCAAAAAAACGTCACTATACATCATGATACACCACGTGACGCAATTGACACCCGTGAAATAATGCATCATAGAGGTTCCTTCGCGCAGTCACAGTGCACCACCACGCATGTTTTCTGTAATTTTACAGAAGGGCCATTACTCTTCTTTTTTTAAAAGAAAAGTGTGCCCCGTCTGTGGAAAATGCTTTTAAACATTTTGCATACTAGGAAAACTCAGCTCAGAGAAACATCTATTGCCATCTGTGTAGACAAGGAGATAATACACCAATTGATATATGTTTCGTAAGGAGTCATGAAATGTTAACATCTGAAATAGTGAGGTAGCTTCCAGTCCTATACAGTATAAATTACTGGTCATTCACTAACCACAACACGCAGTAGTTGTATACCTAAGACCAAGGTCTTGTTCTTTGTCTCTTATCCACAGGCATCCAGACAACCACAAACTCACTGAAAATCCTAACAACCCTTTGGCTGCACAATGAATATGACTAACTAGCCTTCCAGATACAGATTTAAAATTTCTTAATTGTTACAGTGGCAAATGGAAAAGGTGCAGGTACAGTATGTCAAACTTAGTAATTTTAATATCAATTAAGTGAATATCCCTAACAATAATATTCCAAACTTCTAGGAAAAGAAACTCTTTTTATTGCCCCACACTAAAATCTTCTATTACACAGTAAGTAAGTAGCCACATGCTTCTCTTTAGATACCCATAAACCTGTGGTGAAGTGTTAGTTTGCTGCAGCTAGTCCAGGGCTAGTTATACAAATTCATCCAAAGTTATTCATGTTGTGTGTTGGTTATTCCTCCCTACAATGCATCAGGCAACAGTCTGATGCATCTCTGTCAAAATATCAGATTCTTAGAATGTCTCTTCTTCTATTGGCTCGCCATGTTTTCAACCAAATGAGAATGCCTGTTCAGTTTTTCTAAAACCCACAGGCCAAATCGAGTACAATCCGTCTCTAAGAAGCAGTTGAAGCTTCACAGTGTAATTTTATTTTTCATTTTAAAATGTGAATGTAATTCTTAACAGACAGACATGGAACTCGGGCATACAAATAGCGATTGTTGAAGGGGGAAAAGCAATTTCTTATTCCACTGCTTAGTTTAGACAGGACCATCATGATGCTCTGACCAAGATCTTTATATTCCAAGCCTAATCCCCTACTCAGTCTTAAGATTTAGAGTATGGAGGCTGCATATTTTTTTATTTTTCTTCTCCAAGCTATGTTCATTACAACACTTCCTGAAAACCACAAGAGAGTTTTGCCAAGAATGTAGTCTGCCTCATCAAAGTGAGGGTGTTATTCTGCAGAAGCACATACCACTGGGTCAGGAAGACCTATGAAAGAGCATCAGCACATTTCTCTGCACTATCAGGTTTCAGATGGAAATTTGGAGAGCCAGAAGAAAATTCTGTTTGAAAAAGGAAAGCTTGTGAAATGGATTTGCAGCCTTTTAACATTCTAGGATGGATTTACCATCATCATCTATACTTGGACGGACGCTAATTGTGTGCTGCATATTTTAAATGTAATTAGGAAAAAAACCAACTCTTAAAAGGCTTGCTGTATCTGATCCTAGAGGAATATTTAGGCATTATGAATATAGCTGTGCCTTCTGTACACAATTTTGTCAATCATTAACACCCACAGATATCCACCCATGGACTCTTGCTGACCCTTTCTGTTGAGCAATCTTTTTTTAAAAAAAAATTAGTCTCATTCCAGAAAACTTCACATATCATATGGATGCCATATATAGAGGGAGAAGAGGCTAAATTGAACAAAGTATCTGCCTTGATTAAGGAGTCTGTCTTAATTAGGGTACCCACCTAACTGCACAGATTTATTTTCTTCGTCTGAGTCAGATGTAGCAGTCTGACACATTACCAGTCATTCCGTTTGCTAACCTTTCCAAAACCCTTTAAAAGCAATCTGTGATTTCTCCAGATTATACTTCACCATTCACAGCTCTTTGGATACTTTAGGCATAGCATTGCCTGTGAGTTTGGGAATCTGGTGACTCTTCAGCCAATCATTGCTCAATCCAAGCTAGCCAAAAGCTAAAAGGCTCATGAAATGTAGGCCAATTCCTGAATGAATTGCTCCTAGGGTTACCAGGACTCATTAATTAAGAACAGATATCTCATATTCCTTCACAAAAAGAGAAGCAAATACCCATTCAGCACTTATAGATTATCCATGCATTTATCCATAGGTATTTCTGAGCATTTGCAAAACAATTCCAGGAGGCTCCTTTGTGGCTGGCTATAAGGGGAAATTGCTGCTTGCACCACTGCCAAATGAACCAAGAACCATGGCACTTGATCATCATCGCAGGAAGAGTCTGAGCTAACCTTATATGTTATTTCATCAGATCTTTGGAGACCTGTATGGCAGCAAGCTCTCTTAGAGAAGCATGTCACTACAATACATTTCAGCCTAATCTGATTTGGATGGAGTTATATTAGAATTTAGATAATAGGGGGCACAGACTCAGTTTCTCCAGGGAAACACTGGATGAACTGAGGTCTGAAATCTTCTGAAACTTGGAAGTTTTGGAAATTTGAGTAGCATCAGTGATGGTATTCAGATAAGAAGAGAGTGTGGGGATGCTTGCACTTCGAAAGATAAGGAAAAAGCAAAGGCTGTGATTGCACTTGATCTGGATGGAGGAAAACCAGGATCAGAATCTTGTTCTCACTCTCATTACCCCTGATCCACCTCATTAAATTCTAACATTGCAACAGTGGGGATGATGGGAGAGGTTGAGCATCCTCAAAAGCACTGTTTTGCCCTTCTCTATGCTCCGAGGGCAAGTTTAGATGAACATGTATCTTGGTCAAGTATTTTCTCTGGCTTGCAATCAGAGGGGGGAAAAAATAGGTAAATTAAGAAACAAGGGAAAGGTCCAAGAAGTAGGCAAAGATTAAAATTTCTGTTCAGCATTGTTAACTACTCTGATGCTATTGCTAGCAGGACTTCAGATTTCATGATTTTTCTCTGATATGGGAATCAAAGTTGGATTGCTCTGTTGATGCAAACAAGCATTTGGGAAAGTGAGTTCTATTATTGTAATACAATACAAGGAAACACAAAAAAGCAAATGAATCAAGTTCTTTCTCTTATCTAATAATTAATCCTGAGGCTGCTGCATTCAACTTAATCCATGCTTTGGATTGTGAGCAATGCTTTGACCATTGAAATGAAACAGAACAATGTTGATTATGAATTTTGTTGTCTTTCTCATAAGCCTACCGAGGCAGTAATATACTTTCTTTTTTTTAAGTTTATTTATATACTAGCTGATTACCCGGCTTTGCTCGGGTTTTTTTTTTTTAAGGGAAGTATCTTGTGCCCGCATGCCCTGTTGGTTGTTGATGTTTTGTGTGTGTGTGTGTGTGTGTGTGTGTGTGTGTGTGTGTGTGTGTGTGTGTGTGATGCGTG